>SKCR01030022.1:0-55538 GCA_019454045.1 Zanthoxylum bungeanum
AGAAGGAAAAAACGCTTAATATTATTGAGGGTTTTTCGCGTGCAAATGGCAACCAATTTATTTCTTTGTTAAGGTCTCATCATCATACACCCTTTAAACATGCATTCAAACACATAATAAAACGTATATGAAAAATAATAATGATATGCGGATGGGACTTTACACATTGATCCTAGATCAAATCTCACATTTTTCTATCTCCCGCTAGCACATTGTATTACTTCTACGTTACACTACGCTTCTAAAGAAACCTCATTAACATTGAGGGGAATAGGTGAGAAGAGAATACAAAGAATAAGGAGGTGATAAAGCTGGACCGCAGGTCCAATGAATAAATCAAATTTATTACAACAATTTCTAAAATTGCCTCACCCATATAATATCCATCCGATATACATTATTCATGCATCGCAACCATGTATTCACACAATCATGTTATCAATCAATCTAATCAAATTAATTAATCTGATAATTAGTGATCATCCAATGTTCAAACAATGATTTGATTTAGCTCGAGTCAAACTCGTTTTTGCGAATAAGTACTTAAAGTACGAATTCTCGAATTAAATTAAACTACATAATTAAATCCAATTTAATATGCATTCAATTCTAATTCGCTATTTAATTCCAAATTAAATACTACACTTTATTAATAAATCTTTTACGATTTAAATTCCAAATTAATCGTTATGGGTCTCAAAGCCCGTTTAACGTCCAACGTCATTTAATTAAAGTCCATGGGCTTTTAATTAATTTCTTAAGGCGTGGACTTTTGGTCAACTCGGGTCAAACGATAACCAAGTCCAATCCGGGAATTACCCCATAAGCCTTTAAATCAATTTTGGCCCATTAGGCCCAATTAAACTACAAAGGTCCATTAAGTCGCATTTGGGGCTTTATGGAAGCGGTTTTGGGCCCAATTGGATCCAATCCAATTTGCCTTAACCCAACTTTGTACAACAAAGCCCATTAAGCCCAATAACAACATTCAAGCCCAATTTCACAAAATATGCCCAATTAATTAAATCACAAAAACCCAATTTCATAATTTAATTACCAAAGTGCATTAACACAATTAATTACCCAATTAACATTTCTAAAACATCAATTAACACAACTAATCATGCTCATTAACCACAAAACATGTCCAACATATTTTGATCAAAAATCAAACCCATTTATCATGCTTTAACTCTCGGCCAAGGGGAATTATTATGCCAAATTTCAAACCAATCCAATTGAATCAAATTCAACATTAAATCAATATCCCCAATGATTTCTAAACACATCCAATGAATCAAAAAAACCAAAAAATTCACCAGAACACAAAGGGCATATTTTCGGCCAAGCTAAAAAATTGGGGAAATTTGTTCCAAACAAAATTTCTTCAAATTGATCAAATCAATCATCAATAAAAACATATTTAAACATACTCATTCATCCAATTTCAAATCATGCTCAAACACATTTTTACCCAAATTTTAGCCCTATGTCAAATTTCATGCTTTTACTCGCTCTGATACCATTGTTGGAGTTTCTAGGTCCATAGAATCGAATACAAGCAATGAAATATGTGCGAATAAAATCGAGAGAGAAAGTCGCGGAATACTCACATCGATCGGTTGAGCGACGTGGCGACGCGGAGGCAACAAAAACGAAGTTTCTGCCCACTGGTTTCATGCCAACTGCAGCAGTCCAAGCTCACTGGTTTGCGCCATTTGGTCTCCTTCGTCAAGCCCAAAGCTTCGTCGAACGATTCCCGGCTCATGGGTGAACTTCCCTATCACCTTCGCAGGTCTCTCGGAGTGCTAGCTCTCTTGAAATTTGCCATAAATCTCAAGCATTTTGCTTCCCTTTTCCTTCACTGCTCACGGCAGTACACTGCCAGAACCAGAACCAGAAAAAAACAAGCCCTATTGGGCGTGAATGATGAAGAGAAATGGAGGAGAGAGAGAGAGATTTGTGTGTTATGATTTTTGTTAGCAAAAAATTGGTAATATAATTTCCAAAACCAATACCAAAGTTTTCCCTCCAAAAACCAATCCATAAATGCCAACCACACACATCAAGTCACATCTACTTCCATCAATCAGTGAATAGTGACTTACGTCAATCACTCAAAGTGAAAGACATCCATCACTTGATTGACGAATGATGTGACACTAGTTGCGACTAGCGATTTGACGCTTGATTTGATTTTCCGCACTCGAATTCGAAATGCGAATGTGCTCGCAAATAATCTCGGGCTCGGGTCGCTAATTCAAATTAACAAACTTTCCGTTGCGTCGTTATTAAATCTAATTTAATAAAATAATCATGCCAAGCATAATTACTATTCACATCGCTAACGAATTAATTCTAAATTGATTCGTTCGCCCGAATTAAAATCTAATTTTAATTCCGCGTCGAAATCCAATTTCGTTTAATATATCGAATATATTAATTTACCGATTAATTCCAAATTAATCGTTCTCTCTTTTTAATTGATATTTTATCCCAGATAAAATATCTCCGCAATTAATCCCTGATTAATTTTCCCTCTCATCTAATTAATCCCGATTAATTAAAAGTGCGAGTCATACGTCATCGGTGAATCTTTGGGAAGCGACCCATGAGATCCCCGGATATGTTGGCAGTCAAATCGGTCGTCGGACTATCCGAACACGTAAGTACCAAGTACTACGTTTTACCGATTTACAAGACAATGTTGGCCTCTAGCAAAGCGCAATGCCTACCCAATTCTCCGGGAAATATCCTTACAGGAATAAGGATCTATATCAAGCGTAGTATACCGTAGTATTGCGTATTCTGTCCAGTATCAGATGATCACATGCAAGGCATGGGGCTGGTACAGTGTCTGCCCCGTACGATGCATATATCGGATAACGAGCAACTAGTCTCTTTATAATCGGATAATCAGACCAAGTCATATTATCCCGACGGTTGCAACCTTTATAGAGAACCAGTTCTGTATCCCTGCGCGATCATCCACTCCATATGACTGGAGTGACACTTCCGTCTTGACATCACACCCAACACACTACGATTCTCGATATACCCAGAATTGGCGTACACAGGAAACGGGTTAAAGCCTGGACGACCTCAACCAAAGTATATTGATTGTCGTATGCATTAGCGATGCAAGTCTCAGGTTAAAGACCAAATAAACCTACCCTGATTTCGGACTTCCATAGACACGTAGTACAACTACCAATGGAATTCCGAGGGGGGTCTATCCAGAGCGAAGCTGTTTCCAGTACCATCAGTGAAACACAACCTCCTATTACACTTGCATGAGTATCCTATACCCAAAATATGAGAACTATGATGTCGTGCCCTCACAACGCGCACAAGTGTAATACTAGTCTTTACGCATTTATCGATGTCCAATCTCGATAATGCTCTGACTAGGGATATTTAATGATTTATCCTTCGTGGACTGATACTGTCTCATATCAATCTCAGTCCAGGAACAAATCATAGGGACCTCTCATCATTATATATCGAGGTGATCTAATCACAAATGATAAGAGTGCAAATCTCCTTTGTCACATAGTTAATTTGTACAACAACACCGTGATCTGTACAAATAGTGACGCTATGGGTCATAATTGTCTAACAGTAATTGGGTCAAAGATGTTCATGTTGGACATGAAATAAATTTATTGGAGTTTGGAACTCTAGATTAAAGCTTAGAACTATGGCTACCATCTAGAATCACTTGACCACCTTTGGGTGAACTAGAATTATTAATGAGATATTTCATAGTGGGATTCTAAATTGGTTTGGGTTTTGATTCAAACAAATGCATACATGTTTTTAGAATTCATGTATGTTAGTTTTATAACATGTGTTGATGGTGGTTATGATGCTAAAATTGGATTTTAGGTGTATTTGAAGTATTATGAGAAAATTGGAAGTGTTTAGTATTGGTTTGAAGTTGAAAATGCTCACTACCTAGGGTACGTAGGCGTACGACTCTAACCCCTCAGCGTCGCGACACTGAGCATAAGACATGAGAGCATTGCGACGCCTACCCTTCTGCGTCGCAATATCGAGACGTTTAGCTATCACAGTTGCTCTCGTAATTTAGAGCGTCGCGACGTCCAAGCTCTTGCGTCGCGACGCATAGAGCTGATACATACTGAAAATTCATTTTCTTCGTTCTGGAGTTAAGGACACCGTTTGGGTCCCCATTTTTTCCTACGGACTCGAAACGGAATGTACTTTTACATAAAAAATATTTTAAATACACCCATGTTAGATATCCACGGGTTAGACCCACTTCACTGCACGGGCATCGATCCGACCCTAGGGGTTTAACATCCGTCCCAACAACTTAAGTTGTAAATTCTAAAATTTCAGAAATTCGTGTTTGTGGCGCGTTCATTCCAGTGTTGGAACAAAACCAGGGTCGCATTCGTGTAGCTTTTTTACTTCATTTGAACGAAGCCAGCCAGAGGGTTCGCATTCAAGGGGCATTCGATTGGGCGTTCGAACGTGTTTATGAAATTTATGAAATCTTGAACTGTTATGATTTTCTTCTAACTTGTATCTTCAACGAACACCCTCTCCGGGTGTATATGACGGTGCCTCTGCTGGTTCATCTCGAGTTCCCTTCATCGTGCTTCAAAGCCCAAACCGAAATCTTTGGGTCGGTTTTCAAATGCAGCTGATTCTGATCCACTGATCAGATCAGACACCTCTGGATCTTGGGTTTAGGCCTTCTTCTTAGAAAAGACCTCGAACCCTCATCTTGACAAGTGAAATCCCCTTAATATCCTTCTTCATATTTCAAATTTTCTCAAATCCGAAAATCACCATTAATAGAATTCCTCATATATTTCCATCCTTTTTACAAATTCACACCCATTTGATAAAGAACTAAAAAGCAGGCCTAGCAATTGCACAAAACTCTGTCCTCAAGTTAATTAATATCCTAAGCCGAAGTAGTTAATCTCATTTTTATTCTGTCCAATCAAATTTAATTTCGACATATTGACTTGGGAAATTCTGTTATTGTACCTATATTTTATATTTGATATTTAATAATTTTTACCCCACTAAGTTGTTACTTCAATATGATTAAGTTCACCAACTCTACAACTATAGTGCCCAACCACAAACACCTAAAATGCAAAGTTAGTTGAACTTTCGATGTCATCCCCTGCTGATTCTACCTGCATTGATTTTATTGCCCATTACTATATATTCACATCACCAAAATCTCAGTTTCAGAATCAAAGTTCCTATAAAAATATCAACATCAGATGGTCTTGAGGTTCATGGCTATCCTGGATGAAATTTTTATTCTTAATTAGAATTCCTAGTCCTGCCATGAATACTCCATTAAATTAGCTTTGAATTGCTGGGAGACATGATTTAAGACTAGCCTATCAGGTGGAATGATCCGTTTGAAGGGAAGTGACAGTTTTGTAAAAGACCAGCAACATTTTCAGTTTTAATGACCCACTTGGCTAAATCTTTCAGTGCAAAAATATTCGAACATTCATAAAGAAACTCTAACTGCCCTGCTTTTTAATGGCATTAAAGTATCAGAAAAAGTTGACAACAGTCTGCTTTCAAAAGCAACATCTAACGAAATTAAATATATGATGTTTCATGTGTTCTAAATCTATTATGCTTTGCTGCATGTTAAACAACAAAGAAGCTGGGAGATTAATGTCATGTATTTATATTTGTCAATTTGAAGTAGAATTAGGTAAGCGGCTTCAACTTGTTTGATCAACTGTGACGAAAACGCTAGCCGGAACCGCCACATCAGACTCGATTACGACCCGATTTTCGGACACATTTCGCAAGGCATGTTTGGGGAAGGAACTGCCGCTGGCACTAAAAGAGTATTGAACATGTTTGATAAGGTTAGGAAATAACAAAATTGAGCTAAAATCAACTGTCCATGACGTTTTATTTCCCTGCATAGATGCTCTAGCAACTGTAGCCCTTTTGTTCATTCCTTGAACATTGTTCCTGTCAAAAAAATTTGATCAATTTGTTTGAAAGCTCCATTGGATTGATCCAATGAACGATTTCAACCTTGTTATTCTTCCCGGAAAACAAGTTATCGACAATATTAACCCCGTTGGCAACCCCTTTTATGGATTTTAAAACAATCGCTGCGTCACCAAAGAAGAAACTGCTAGAAATAAGAAGTTGCACAGGGTCCTCGGCAACAATACTGTGAATCCATATAACAATTCACTATTCTAGTTTGTGTGTAACCTGGCAGTTTCAAATAAATGCCAGTGCCACCAAATCCTGTGGCCTTGTTATAGCAATGTACCCCGGAAAATGTGTTAGCTTGACCTGAAAACCATTATCCCTACAGCAGCCGAAAAAATAACCACATCCGTAACAGCATTGTCGTTTCCCATCAGGTTAATTGCCGTGCCTGTGAAGTTCGTTCACCCGGATCACCACCGGCGGTGACGTGTTGCCCGAGGAATGAGTTTCGGATGTAGGTTTCATGCCCGCTTTGGACAAAAATGCCATTGGTGGTAAAATGTACCACGTAACAATTGTCTATGCTAGTCCTGAGTGAATTTATGACCGAAATTGCTCCTCCCCTGTAGTTTGAATCTAGCATCAGGTCTTTTAAAGTTATGTACTCGTAATTATATGATGATGCAGGTTTTGAAGGAGATAAATCAACGAGATAGCCATCAGTTGGAAAATCATCTGAGGCTCGTAATGTGCCACCATGAATCTGTATCATCAAGAATTTAAAAAAAAAAAAAAAAAAAAAAGTGTACATTAGCAAATTCCAAATTAACTCTCTAATTTTCTGCCATATGCACTTTTAATCTACCTATTGATTTTTTATTAGCATGTGAGATAACTTATAATAAATATAGTTCCAGTGCATGATAGCCTACCATAAGATTCCCTACGCCAGCGTCCGGCAACCGTAGAGGCTTGCTGATCAAGTAATTCCACCTTCAAGATGAATCTCAACACCACCAAGATTAGCAATTCCCTTATTAGAGACCCTTGTCTGGGCCCATTAAATGCATCAGATAACGCTTTCAGTATGGCTTCCGTACTGTCTGATTTTCCCGTGGGATCCGCACCGTATGATGTCACCCGATACACCCGTGGCCCTGGGTTCCCACCAAAAATACACACCACCCACCACCACCCACCTTACAATCACATGATCACCACCACCACACCACCACCAACATGATACAATCGTCCCCACCAGATAATAACTGTGTAAATTTTACCTGAGGAGCATAAGCAGGAGGAGGAGCTGGCGCTGGAGCAGGACCTGGACCTGGACCTGGAGCAGGAGCAGGAGCAGGAGCTGGCGCTGGCGCTGAAGCTATCAAATCACGACGAATAAAGAAGCCTTAAACTCTTTCATCGGCGCATTTTATCATGAAAATTGTCGCCATGGCTACCAGAAAAAGGATTGGTTACAGGAATATTTTCGCCATAAACATGCACGATGATCAAGCTAGTCAATCCAGCAATCAAAGAAAGTAAAACTAGGGATGTTCTCGCCATAGCTTTAAAGTTATAAAACCCTCTTTCTCTTTTCTTCTCTACACGTTAAAGAGTGTAAAGAAAAGAAAGCATGGATATATGAACATGGAGAAGAAAAGAGATGATGAATTATTTTATTTATAATAGAGAATTTGAGAGAAGGAAATTAGTAAAGGACATGGAAAGAGAAACGTCTAACTAAGATTGCATATAAAATTTATTTGGTGGAAATAAAATCTATTTAGAGAGGGGTCATGCTGATAACACTTGCCTTTGTGTTTTTATTTATACAAGACATGAGGATTGGTTTGCTTTTGCTTTGGTTTGCCGAGGTAGCAAGATTTTGTTTGAAAGTTCTTGTCTGACAGAAAAGTTTTGCTGTTACCTACTTTTCACTTTTGGTTTGGAAAGTGTATTTGATTAAAAATAATTAATTTAAAAATTAATAATTATATATAAAAATTAATGAATTAATTATTTTTAAGAAAATTAAAAATTGATACTTGAGAATATATTTATTATCAATATCTATATATATACTATTAAAATTTGAAGGTCATCTAAGCGTTCTCCTTAATCCTTGACATAATTAAACTGATTTTCTTATTTGATGGAAATTTAATGAATGAAGACAAACTTTTTAATGCTCGATTAAAGCTTATATTTAATTAGATATGGTGACAATTCGTAAAACTCTTGTTCAATGGATGTATAATATGTTAATTAAGCTTATGAGAAATTAATTAATGGCTTGATTGGAATGCATAACAGTTGCATTCAAAAGCAAATGAATGAAGGCATGCTTTTTAATGTTGGAATTAAATCTTATAATTAGTAAAACTCTTGATTCAATGGACCTATAAATAACCTGTTAATAAGGTTGTTAATGAGAATTTACAGAATGGCTCGATTGGAATGCATAGCAATTGCATTCAAAAGAAAACAATCGCAATGACTTGATTTTGGTGTGTGTTGTGATTTAGGATTTAACGAAGATTCTAGTGGACAATGCACCCAAAGCAATGAAAAAGCAGAAATTTGAGACCTCTATTTCGGTGGCAAGAAAGAAAAAGAAGGAATGCATGTTGGGATTTTATTTGATTAAAATAAAATATTCTAACATCCTCCTCCTAAAATTTTCTTGAGACACAAAACAAACTCAAATTAATGACAAACAAAGAGGTAATTGGTGATTTGCAGAGCTTATGAATAGAGTCCAGTGTTCTTTTATAACTTTTTTTTTTTTATTTTATTTGAATTTCAAAAATGATAGATTCACACAATTTAGTAAAACAAATAACACAAAAATAAAAAAACAGGTTAAATTTCTTTTAATTAAATATTATCTTTTATATAGTGATTTTGTGCTTATTGTTTTCTATTAGTTTGCAGACTCGTTGAATTTTTAAGATATGGGTTTATATAATCGCAATTTATGTACATCGTTCACCTCCCAAATGTTTTTTAACTGGGTTTTTATTTTTATTATTTGGAATTGTTGGAACTTCACAGCCAAACCATTCCTTCTGAGCTTAAGTGTAATTGGATTTTATAATTAGGTGTTTAATAATATTTTTTTCCCGAAAACATCGCTTTTCAGATTGAAATGTGTATTTGATTAATAATTTCATGCTCTCTCATCATTGAATTTTTCTAAAATAATTAATTTAAAAATTAATAACCTATATATAAAATTTAATGAATTAATGATTTTTTTACACAAAAATAAAATAAAAAATAAAAAATTTGAATTTAAGAGTACATATATCATTCGTTTTTGATATAATGTTCTAACTACCATCAAATTCAGCTATCTACATCAAAAACCAAATAGTAGCTAAATTAGGTTATTTTAGATATCATACTTTCCAAAGTTAATCAATACGTTTCAATTCTAATAGGTTCCATCTTGTGTCGAGTTAAGGCTCCGCCTCATGTTAGGCTAATTAGGCTAAAGGTTCATAGTTGTAGATGATGAATTTCGCCTTCGGCTTACTTTGACGCTCAAGTCGGTTATGTACACAAACGGAATGAGAGGTTAGAGCAAGGTTTTAGGGTTACCTTGACCTTCGCAGGGTGATTTCCGTAAAGAAGGTGGGGCTGGTGTTTAAGGATTGATGTATGCTTTTAGTACTCGAGAGTGATAGCCAAAGCTTGAATGAATAAAACCCCTGGACCCCCTCTTTTTTATAGGTTGTGAAGTAGCCTTCAAATCGGTTTATGATTCCTTGGAGGAGTCGTATACCAACTCATTTTAGGAAATGGTAGTTGAATCAGGATTGAATTAGGAGTGCCTAGATATCTAGGATTAGGTGTAATCCCTATGATATTTGGATTATACCACTATGTTTCTAGGCGTTATATCTCGATCCAAATACTCAGTTACCTTATCAAGAATGAATTAGTCAAATGTAGATTGGCCCAATAATGTTTAATAGGGCGTAATATAATACAGAGTCGTTGACTGGGACTGCGAATAGCACAACTAGGGCCTGATGGAGCCTTTAAGAGCCATGTAGGCTCCGGGAGCCTCCAAGCCATTTGGGCTTTTGACAAGTAAGGCGTATGGGCTTATGAGACCTGCCTATGACTCATGCGAGTAGGTTCAGGGCTGTTTGACGCTAGTTGGGTCTTGCCTGGTGCTTGGACCTGGGACATAATGACGTTTTGTTCATTAGCCCAAATTTGGCTCATACAGTTTGTCATCTACTCTTTAAGTTAATGAGCCATTAGCTTGGAGAGTATTCAACGAGTTTGTCGTCTGGGGTGCGAGATTAAAGCACGTGAACGTATCAGGATGTTGATGTCGCTTGGACCAAACAAAGGTTAAATACATATTATAGACAAATGTTATCACCGTCTTTATTGCTGGTTTTATATGTTTTGACATAATTAATCCATGAAGTAAATTAACTGGATAATAAAAAACAAATTATATATTATAAAAGTTAGAGTTCTCTAAATTTGAAATATCAAGAGTGGATCTTTTAGCCCCATAATTTTATTTTATTGTAGCAGTCCAATTAAAAATTTTCCATCACTTCAAACAATTCAAATTTTATTTTTTCATTAAATTATTATTTTATTTTACTAAATCTATTATTTATGGATCGACCCTGGAATTACCAGATTATTATTACTTCCACACTCTTCTACTTGGGAGTAAAAAATCAATTTGTGAGTGTCTCACGAATCTTTAATTACATCCTTAGTCTAATGATGAGCGGTTAAAATACACATATTTCCTGCCCCTTTATCTTAATATTTTGTAGGTAATATCAGGCTTTATGATCGAATTACTGTGTTTTAATTGGGTGTGTTTTGCAAGTCAAAATAATATCACGATTTCATGGATTCAACCAAGGATGAGAACAACAAGATACAGAGTAAATTTGGGTTTATTTCGGAGTCAAAATGCGTGTCCCAACACTGAACCCGAGCCGGGACACGTAAAAGAGCAAAATTTAGGTAGATTACAATTTGGCAATTTGATAGGCGCGTCACGACGCTTCCCGCTGAGAGTCGCAAAGTGCCAAGGATGAGTGGTGTTCATTATAACGCACATAAGTGTGTCACAACACATAGAAAATTTCCCTAGTTCGCTTTGTATTCGAGTTTTATGTAGGAAACACCCCATGTACCTCCTATATAAGCACAAGTTCATCCTAAAACCTATAAAGAAGCCTCATAACATATTTTGGAGCCTCTAGATCATAGAAGGACGTCTAGAGTAAGGAAAAAATGAGTGATTCAAAAAGAGGTGGAGTTTGAAACGAATACTGGAAATGAGAGTTTCTTTGTTCCATTTTTTCTCTAGCTTTATCTTTTAGGAGTTCTTGGCTTCTTACAATGATTAGCTTATTTTTATTAAATATTATGAGTAACTAATTTATCAAATCTTGGATTATAACGGATCCCAAGCATGTTTCATTAATTTAATTGTATATTTTTATTCTTTTGAATTTGTTATTAATTATTTATTATTCTCTATACTTGAACACATATTTTATTTGTTTGGCCAACAATAGAATATTATTGGTAAATCCTTAGGAACTCGACGGAGAAAATTAGGATTAGCAGTGGGAATAATAGCGTGTGATCTTATTCGTTGAATACATTTCCCTTTAGGATACACATATAACTGCATAGTATATGTAGCCAATATTACATGATCTTAATGAATTTGGTATGAATTAATTAACATATATATAGGTAATTGATTTATTTAGAATATTTTCACCTGACTATCGAAAGAGGCTCGTGAATAATTTAGTGTTCTAGGTTAATAAAAAGTAACAACAACCCATTGAATGAAAAATAAATGGACACATTACGTACATGCTTACGTGAAGTTGCAACCCTAGTGTAGACACTGCATTTTTACATAAGCCTGATGATGAGCCTCGTATGGAGGCACTACCTGAAAAGCTACGGAAGTCGCGGGAAACGAATGCCGAAGGAAAGAAAACCTCCAAAATTAACCCCTCATTGGATTCGACTCACTAGCCCGCCTCAGATTTGTAAGTGTTCCGAGAACATGCCAAGATCGTCTAGAGTGATTTGTGTGTGAATAAATCAAAGAAAGTTGTTGAAATACTTAATTTGATCGGATGAAGTTCAAGACTTTTTCTTCAGTATCCTGCTCATCACTAGATCCCGCACATCAGTATGTATGTTCCACATCCAGTATCAAAAATCCAATTTTTAAACTAGTAGTGGTCATGTTTATAACAAACATTCTTGAAGTCGGAGCCTTGCCCGCCTTCACTTCCTTCATGTCTGCTTTGTCCATACGGCAGTCACGCATCCAGTGACCCTATTTGCCACAGTTTAGGCAGACATCTTGGGATATGTCCTTTGTCTTCCTAGAAGACTGTGACGATTTAGCCTTTGCCCATTTTCTTCACACCCCCAAAAGCCTTCGGCCAAGCCTTGGCCTTCTGGGATGTCGAAGTAAGATGCGCCTTGCGCTTCTTGCCCTTTTGCAAGCTATGGCTCTTTCTCCTTGAGCATAGCCATTAACTCTCCAAGAGTTTTTCTTTTGCAATTAGTACTTCTAAGATCTAATATTAGATCTATGAAGATCCTTTAATTTCAACATCATTGTATAAGGATCTAATCCTTAGTTCTGACGAAGAAATTAAGGAGTCTTTGCGGCAAGCATAACAGATTGAGCACTAAAGTTTTCATCACGATGAGTCTTCCAAAGCTCATGCTCTACTGTTTGCTCAACTCCGGGCTTAGGCCTGAGAGGTCGCTCTATCAAATAGAGTAACTTCTCAACTCCCAAGACTATCATTAGATTCATTTCCTAATATGAAATTTACGCCGTTAAAGACATTTTCACCTAGGATTATGTTATTTTACACTAATCTTTCAGCTATATCGATTGCTATAGTCCAACTATCCAATCAATAATTTCGGGTACAATCTAATGTAATGATTACTATAGTCTAACTATATAATTAACTGCAATTTGATTGGTTAAATTCAAATATATTGATTATTATAATCCAATTATATAATCAATTATAAATGAAGTAGATTGAATATAGTCCAACTGTTTAATTAAAACAACATTGAATATTAGTCCAACTAATATATTTAAAAATAATTAATGACGAAAAATGAAATGAGCGTGTATTGGCAAGTATTTAAACGAAATTGCAAATTTTATACTTGCCTCCCACTATTTTTCGGCGAGCCTCTAACCCTCTGTGGAGTACTCGGGAAACCTAGTTTCCTAGTGGGCTAGGATCCCGTTAAATAACACACAACCTTGACTTTGGCCAACAAGTTGTATGAAACTTAACTAGGTAGATCTCTAAGATCAAATGTATCCCATCCAATTCCTAGATCCAGTAGGTGGACCTCCAAGTCCGAAACATATATCCAATATATGTAAATATATCCAATATATTTCCTAACTTTTTTCCTCTGAATCAAATAAGCCTTGGCTTTAGCTCAACAAGCTTAATGAAACCAGTTAAGCGTGACCTATTGACAGTGGGAAAGCTTCATAATTGAGGTCGATGAACAAGAATTGACCTTGAATTTGGCCAACAAATCACAACATGCCCAAGACGTATGATATTGAACAAAGCTTTCATGATTCAAACACATCCGCGATGGACAAAGGTCTTGACTTTGGCCAACAAACTGTTGGACAATTATGACCCATAGCGTCACTATTTGTAAAAGACATTGTGATTTTTGTACAAATTATGACCCATAGCGTCACTATTTGTATAAGGATCTAATCCTTAGTTCTGACGAAGAAATTAAAGAGTCTTTGCAGCAAGCATAACAGATTGAACACTAAAGTTTTCATCACGATGAGTCTTCCAAAGCTCATGCTCTACTGTTTGCTCAACTCCGGGCTTAGGCCCGAGAGGTCGCTCTATCAAATAGAGTAACTTCTCAACTCCCAAGATTATCATTAGATTCATTTCCTAATATGAAATTTACGCCGTTAAAGACATTTTCACCTAGGATTATGTTATTTTACACTAATCTTTCAGCTATATCGATTACTATAGTCCAACTATCCAATCAATAATTTCGGGTACAATCTAATGTAATGATTACTATAGTCTAACTATATAATTAACTGCAATTTGATTGGTTAAATTCAAATATATTGATTATTATAATCCAATTATATAATCAATTATAAATGAAGTAGTTTGAATATAGTCCAACTGTTTAATTAAAACAACAATTGAATATTAGTCCAACTAATATATTTAAAAATAATTAATGACGAAAAATGAAATGAGCGTGTATTGGCAAGTATTTAAACGAAATTGCAAATTTTATACTTGCCTCCCACTATTTTTCGGCGAGCCTCTAACCCTCTGTGGAGTACTCGGGAAACCTAGTTTCCTAGTGGGCTAGGATCCCGTTAAATAACACACAACCTTGACTTTGGCCAACAAGTTGTATGAAACTTAACTAGGTAGATCTCTAAGATCAATTGGATCCCATCCAATTCCTAGATCCAGTAGGTGGACCTCCAAGTCCGAAACATATATCCAATATATGTAAATATATCCAATATATTTCCTAACTTTTTTCCTCTGAATCAAATAAGCCTTGGCTTTAGCTCAACAAGCTTAATGAAACCAGTTAAGCGTGACCTATTGACAGTGGGAAAGCTTCATAATTGAGGTCGATGAACAAGAATTGACCTTGAATTTGGCCAACAAATCACAACATGCCCAAGACGTATGATATTGAACAAAGCTTTCATGATTCAAACACATCCGCGATGGACAAAGGTCTTGACTTTGGCCAACAAACTGTTGGACAATTATGACCCATAGCGTCACTATTTGTAAAAGACATTGTGGTTTTTGTACAAATTAACTATGTGAAAATGAAATTGCATTTAATCATTTTGTAATTTGATTACTTAAATATATAAATGATAAAAGTCCCTATGATTAGTTCCGGATTATAAGATATGAGACAATATCAATCCATAAAGGTTTAATCATTAAATATCCTTAGTCATAGTATTATCGAGACTGGACATCGATAATGCGGAATAGACTAGTATTGCACTTGTGTGTGTTATGGAAGCGTAACATCATAGTTTTCATATATTTAAGTATTGGATACTTATGCAAGTGCGATAGGAGGTTGTGTTTACCGATGGTACGGAAACAGCTTCGCTCTAGATAGACCCCACGGAATCCCATTGGTAGTATGACTATGTGTCTATGGGAATCCGCATCAGGGTAGATGTATTTGGTCTTAACTTGAGACTTGCATCGCTAGTACTTGCGACAATCAATACGTTTTGGTTTTGGTCGTCCAGGACTTTAACAGGTTTATTGTGAATCGTAGTGTATTGGGTGTGATGTCAAGACGGAAGTATCACTTTAGTCATATAAAGATGATGATCACGCAGAGATACATAACTGGTACTCTAATTGGTTGCAACCATCAGGATAATATGACAAGGTCATGATTATCCGATTAAAGAGGCTAGTTGCTTGTAATCCGATATATGCTTCGTACGGGGCAGACACTATTCCAGCCCCAGGCCTTGCATGTGACATCCGATACTGGATTGAAATATGCAATACTACGTATACTACGCCTGAAATAGATTATATATTCCTTTAAGAATATTTCTGGAGAATTGGGTAGGCACGGTGTTTTGCTAGAAGCCAATCATGTCTTGTAAATCGGTAAAAACGTAGTACGAGGTACGTACATATTCAGATAGTCCGACGACCAGATTTACTACCAACATATCCATGGATCTCATGGGTCGCTTCCCGAAGATTCACCGATGACGTATGATTTGAACATAATTAATCTAGGATTAATTACGGCGAGAATTTATCTGGGATAAAATTCTATTTGAAGAGAGAGAACGATTAATTTGGAATTAATCGATCAAATGATATATTCGATATATTAACGAAATTAGATTTCGACGCGGAATTAAAATTGGATTTTAATTCGGGCTAACGAATTGATTTAGAATTAATTCGCGAGCGACGTGAATAGTAATTTTGCTAGGCATAATTATTTAATTAAATTTGATTTAATTATGTCGCAACAGAAAATTTGTTAATTCGGAATTAACAAACCCGAGCCCGGAATGTGTTTGCGGGCCCACTCGAATTTTAAATTAAAGTGGGGCCCACAAGTCACATCGCCTGTCACTTTAGTGAAGGAAGTCATGTCACCTTTTTATGATTGACAACCAGTCACTATTCATGATGGGAGTAGATGAAGGCATTGAATGCCAAATTTTCCCTCCATTTTGCTTTATGCTTTTTGAAAAAGCATATACCAAATGGTGTGAGACTTTTTTGGCATAAATTTTTAGAAAACAAAACAAGAGAAAATTGAAACTCTCTCTCTCTCTCTCATTTTAGCTCATTGCCGTGAGCTTCACCATAAGAAGGGAAAATTGTTTTTCTTTCTTATCTTGCTAGCACATTCAAGGAATCATATCAAGGTGTTAGGGAAACCAATCCTTGAGCTTGGAATCAACAACAAAGCTTGGAGCTTGGATTTCAATTCAAAGAATGAGCTTGGCCGAATTCATCAAGGAAGCAAATTTTGTGTTCAACGCATCCAACATCCGTTCTTTGTAAGTATGATTCCGCCATTCTTACTTTAGTATTCACATGATTTCATTGCTTAAATGATCTTGGGATGTTCTTAGAGACCAACACAAACCAATGCCAATCTTGGATCTTGAGAGAGAATCACTCAATGGAAGGAAAAACGCTTAATATAAAATGAGGGTTTTTGTCGCGATTTGGTAACCAAATTATTATCTTTAATTAGGTCTCATCATACACACTTAAGCATACATTCTAAAAGCATAATAAAGCGCGAAATAAAATTAATAATGATATACAGATGGATATATAACAAACTTTGTTCCTAGAACAAATCTCTCATTTTCCTCTCTCCCTCTAGCACTATTCATACTTCTACCCAATTACATAATACGTCTAAAGAAACCTCATTTACATTGAGGGGAATTGGTGAGAAGAGAAATACAAAGAGAATAGAGATAATTGGCTGGACACGCTGGTCCAATTTAATAAATTCTAAATTTATTACAACAATTTCCAAAATTGCCCTCACCCATCTAATATCCATCCGATATACATTATTCATTCATACATCCAAGTATTCACACAAAGCATGTTATTTAATCAATCTAATCCAATTAATTAATCTTGAATAAAGTGATCATCCAATGTTCAAACAATGATTTGATTTTGCGCGAGTCCAACTCGTTTGAGAATAAGTACTCAAATTACGAATTCTTGAATTATATCGAACTACAATTTAAATCTAATTCAATTAGTAATCAATACTAATTGCATATTTAATTCCAAATTAAATAACTACTGTAGGCATTGCATTTTGCATATAAGTCCCGATGATGAGTCTCGTACGGAGGCACTACTCTTTAGGTTGCGGAAGTCGCAGGAAACGAATGTCGAAAGGGGAAATTCAGAATGAGTATGTCATCAAATTCAATTCATATGTTCACTGCTTTCGTTCGTGCTGCATTCATGAACACGTTCGAACGTCAAGCAGATTGCGGGCATTCATGTAGCGTTCGAATCGGCGTTCGAACGGTGTCGGTACTTCTGGTTTTGTTGCTAGCCTCACGCCCAAGCCCAATTAGCCCACCAAAACCCACCAAAAAATAATTAAAACATTTAAAACATGTCACAAATTAAAATAACATCCTTCCTAAATTAAATAATTCACATACCTAAATAAAACAAATCAAATATATCCCTTCCATAATCAAACACCAATTAAGATATTCACTCCCTAAATTAAACACATTTTTTCCTTTCATAAACCAATCAAGACACTTCCCTTTTTTTGAGGATTCCCTTCCTTACCTAGAAACTCTAGAAACCATTATAAAAAAAAGCCTAAACCAACCTTTCACACCCTAACTCATTCTCACAAAAACACAAAAGAAATAAACTTAACATTCATACCAAGGCAAAGCAAGAAGCGGAGAAATAATTCTCTCTTCTCCTCCTCTCATCACCGAAACCATAACCCCTAAACACCATCATCATCGAAACCCCTCCAAAACAGCAAACATCATCACCGAAACAGTCACTTAATTCCTCACTGCCACCACCGAAAGAAACAGTCCCTAAAATTGCACTGCAGTGATAAAAAATTACCCCCCAAACAGGAGCCCAAACACCGAAAACAATAGCAAAAAATAGTCCCTTAATATAGCAAAACAGTGACCAAAAATTGCACTTTAAAACCCTTAAACTACCGCAAGAAACAGCAGTAAAACAGAGGAAACGACAGCTTAAAACATCGAAGCAGCGAACGAGAGCAGTGGACCAGTGAACCGGAGGAATTGCGGAGCACCAACCCTTCCGACGGCCGTGTAACACACTTTCGAGAGACGACCTAAGAGGTTAGACCTGAGGGCACCCTTCTTATTTATTCTCATATTTTTTTTGTTGTTTATTAGAATTCCCTTGCATGAGAGTCGTTTGTTGATATATGTTGTAGTCCTTGAATGAATGGAATATGTGTTCTCTCTTGTGGTATATCGGATGGAAACCCGGACGTAAATTCCGTAGCCGAATCCGAATGGACGGTATTGCGGTTTGCACTCGGGATACAATGCCACGTATCACTTTAGAGATTCACATATTTTGTTTCATCCAACCTTGTATTCGAGCATGATTGGGTTGCAAGCATGTTATTTATCTTTTAAGCATGATTTAGTCGTTAGTATGCTATTACTTTCTACATGTTACTTATTTATGCATGACGATATAGTGCGTATGGGCTAACTAGGGTGGATTAAAGGTCCTCTATTCGAGGGAAATGCCTAAAGGCTACATTTTCCACGATGTTTTGCCGCGCCGGACGGAGTATGTTTGATTGAATGTGAGATATGTTTAATCGAGCATACGAGGTCCTATATTATTGTTGTCTTTATTTTATATGTATGGTAACATAATGCGCATGGGCTAACTAGGGTGGATTAAAGGTCATCTATTCGAGGGAAATGCCTTAAGGCTACCTTTACCGCTATGTTTTGCCGCGCCTTTATTATGTCATTTACCCTTTGCATATCGTTGCTTTATTTACGCATGCATTGCATTCTTGTGCGCATGGGCTAACTAGGGTGGATTAAAGGTCCTCTATTAGAGGGAAATGCCTAAAAGGCTACCTTTTCCACGATGTTTTGCCACGCAGGATGAGGTGCACCCGATTGAATGTGAAATGTGTTCCATCGGGCACACGAGGCCCTACATTGTGTATTTGTTTATCCATATATGTGTTTGCATCATTTCAGATGCCATTTTGGCAATCTCGTTCGAACGCGTTTCCAAATGCTACACGAACATATGCATTTGTCTCATCTCGTTCGAACGTGTTTACGAATGCTACACGAACTTATGCATTCTGTCTTATTTCCATTCGAACGCGCCTCAGAACGCTGGTATTCTGTTTACCGTTCGAACGCGTTGACGAACGCTACTCGAATGCGCATGCATTTTATTACATCATGCATCAGATCTCATCCCGTTCGAACGCGTTATCAAACGCTATACGAACGCGGACATTTTGTTTATCGTTCGAACGTGTTATCAAACGCTACTCGAACGCTTGCATTCTGTTTACCGTTCGAACGCGTTTACGAACGCTACACGAACGCGCACACACTGAACATATTCCTTTTTCATATTTCATGTATGTTTGTTCCCCTAGGCATTCCCTTCCCCATCATATGTTTAGTTAGCTCTCTTCAATATTTATGCACTTAATTGCCTCTCTTTAATAGGCATGCTTGTACAATTATTTCTTATTTGCGTCTCTGTGTTTATCAATATAATGTGTTCATGAAATCATATGCTTGCCGTTATTCCAATTCACTTTTTTTAAGCATGAACTTAGAAGTAGATTATCCTTGGAAATATATGTTGCTTAGGCTTGGTTAGATTATTGCACAAATCATATCATTACAAGTGGCATAAGTAAGAGACCATTCTCAACCCAACGGTTTGAGGTCTTCCCTTGCGAGGGGTGAGTGCGGCCATAAATCATTTTCCCGGTTCACACTGGGTGGCGACTCCATGTTATTTCTCCGGTTTAGTTCTCTCGCGGGCTATTCCGTACTCCCAACCGGGCCGCGAGCCCGGGACAGCGTCGCCGATTTTTGTGTCCTACAACTACACCTTTTAATGTGCCTTTAAGACTTAGATTCCAAATCTAATCTAAATGGGTCTCAAAGCCCAATTAACATCCAATGTAGTTTAATTAAAGTCCAATGGGCTTTCAATTAATTTCTTAAGGCATGGACTTTGGTCAATATGGGTCAAACCCAAATACCAAAGCCCATTCAAGGAATCACCCTTATTTGCCAAGAAACCAATTTAGGCCCATAAGGCCCAATTAAACATAAAAAGGCCATTAGTTATATTTGGACTTTATGGAATGGTTTAGGCCCAATTTGGATCCAATCTAATTGACCCAAACCAACTTGGCCCAACCAAGTCCATAAGGCCCAAATACAACATATAAAAGCCCAATTCCAAATTTAGCCCAATTTATTAAATTCTAATTTTCCAAAATTCATAATTTAATAAATCAAAGTGTTTAGCCATGATTAATCTTTTAAATTAAAATTTCCAAAATACTAATCTAATACATTAATCATGCTTATCATCATCAATACATGTCCAACATTATTGAATTAAAAAATCATCTCATTACATGCTCAATAGCTCACGGTATTCATAGGGGTATTAATTCGATTTCGTTTTCAATCCGATTGAATTACAAATCAACATTTCCCAAGTTTTTCAACTCATCCAATGATCAAAAAATAAAAAATACCATGACTTAGGGCAACATAATCATTCAGCCAAGCCCTTAATTTGGGGAAAAAATAATCCAATTCATTTTTCATGAAATTGATCATGCATAACACTATGTTATCATCATTCAAGCATACTCAATCAATCAATTTTATCAAATCATGCTCAAATCATTTTTACCCAAATTTTAGCATAAGAACCCTAACATTTTTCATGCTCAAATTAGGCTCTGATACCATTGTTGGTTTCTACTATAGTCCCAAGATCATTCAAGCAATGAAAATAATGTTAATACAATAAAGAAGTATGGCTGAATCATACTTACAATGAAAGGATTAAGGAAGTGTTGATAACAAAATTTCTCCTTGTTGAAGCTCTCTAAGATTCGACCAAGGTCCCAATTTGTTGATGATGAAGAAGCTCCAAGCTTTTGAATGGATTCCAAGCTCTTAGATTGGTTTCCCTATCACCTTGTGATGATTCCTATAGAGTGCTAGCTCTTGGTAATTTTTGCAACAAAAACACATTTCTTCTTCCTTGAACTTTCGGCCAAGTGAAAAGAAAATGGAGAGAGTAAAATTCTTGCAATGGGCGTGAGTGTGGTGAGAGAGTGAGGAGTGTTTTAACTTGTTCTCTTTTATGTATTTGATTTCAAAAATCAAATTAAAGATTTACCAAATATTTGGTAATAAGTCAATCATGTCACTTTAACTTGGAGTGTAAAACAAGTTAAAGTCATTCTCACCAAACCCATCACTCAAAGTGACAAGTGATGTGACTAGTGATGTAACATGTGGGCCCCACTTGATTCAAAATCTGAGTGGGCCCACAAACACTCCCGGGCTCGGGTTCGCTAATTCCAAATTAACGAATTTCCCGTTGCGACATAATTAAATCAAATGAAATTAAATAATTATGCCAAGCAAAATTACTATTCACGTCGCTCGTGAATTAATTCTAAATTAATTCGTTTGCCCGAATTAAAATCTAATTTTAAATCTGTGTCGAAATCTAATTTCGTTTAATATATCGAATATATTATTTTATCGATTAATTCCAAATTAATCTTCCTCTCTCTTCAAATAGTATTTTATCCTAGATAAAATTTCTCCGTAATTAATCCAAGATTAATTATGTTCGAATCATACGTCATCGGTGAATCTTTGATAGGATTGTCACTGTTACACACTGCACAAGTCCCATCAAAGTGGGGGCGACTGTAGGCACTGTATTTTTGCATATAAGTCCCTATGATGAGTCTCGTATGGAGACACTACCTCCTTAAGTTGTGGAAGCCGTGAGAAACGGACGTTGGAAGGGAATAGTCAAGAATTGAGGTATTGTTGGATTTAATTCGCTGGATTAGCTTCAGGTTCGCTTGTTGGACCTCCGTTTCAAAACACATCCTTAGCCCAAACCCCCGCAAGACACACACCAAGCCCACACACCACTAAGACACACACCAAGCCCACCAAAATGGACCAAATTCACGCCCAAAGACTTAAGCCACATGCCCACTCACCTTCCAAATTAACAAAAACACATATTAAACACATGCATAAATCAAGCCAAATCCCCTTCCAAAATTAAAGAAATCCCATCAAATAATTTCCTAATCCACTTAAATTACATTCCCTAATTAAAAGATACAAATCAAATCATATCCCTAACTAAAAGAGAAGAAATCAAATTAAATCAAATCACTTCCCTAAGTAAAAGATTTTTCCTTATCACATACTAATTAAAAATATCTCCCATTAATACACAAATTATTTCCCTATTCACACAAGGATTACCCTTCATTTGCCTATAAAAAGAAGCCTTAACTCAACCTTGAAATCCCTGGCTCAGACTCACAAAAAATAAAACAAACAAAAAGAACTAAACCCTAAACCTTGGAGGCTCTCACGGTACCATTCACCAGCCCATTCTCACTCAGCACACTCCCCACATTCAGTAGCAATTCACGCCTAACCCTTCACTCAGCCTGACTGAACCACCCTTCAACCTCACTCACAAACACATTACTGCTTCAACAAACCAATAGCCCTACGCATAAGCCTCTTGCCCTCACGCCTAACACATTCAACGCACAATCACCACATATCTTTGCACTTCACACCACAGCAACCCTACGCACAAGCCCCTCACTTCACAGCACACACCCTTCAAACGTAAGCCACCTGCCCAAAACCCTACGCATAAACCCCCTACATACTGCCCAGTTCAGCCGCATATCACTGCCCAAACTGCTCACACATTACACCCACTGTACTGCCCAGTTTTTCCGCATATTCAACCCCTAAAAATGCCCCTAAACAGCCCCAAAACTGCACTGAAAAATAGTCCAAAAAAACAGTCCAAAAACCGCAGCCCAAACTAGTCCAAATAACCTGAAAAATAGTCCCTAAGTTGCCTTAAAATAGTGACCAGAAAATACAGCGAAAACAGCAGCGAAACGGAGTGAAAACAACAGCCCAAACAGTGAAACAGCGAGGAAAAATGTTGGATTAGTGAACCGGAAGAGTTGCGGAGCATCAACCCTTCCGACGGCCGTGTAACGCGCTTTCTAGAGACGACAAAAGAGGTTAGACCTGAGGGCACCTTTTTATTTATTATTTTTCATTTTTTATTTATTTTAATACTTTATTTCGCATGAATGTTATGGATTGATGCATGATATGAATTTCGGATGAACGGAATGCGTGTTCTCTTTGTGGTATATCGGATGGAAACTCGGATGTAAATTCCGTAGCTGATTCTGAATGGACGGTATTGCGGTTTGCACTCGGGAAACAATGCCACGTACTACTTAAGAGACACACATATTTCATTTCATCCAATCTTGTATTTGAGCATGATTTAGTTAATAGATTATTTATTTATTTAGCATGATTTAATCTAGTAGGTTATTTATTTATCTAAGCATGATTTAGTCTAGAATATTGTTTATTTTATTTCTTTATGCATGATTTAATACTTTGATTTTGCATTAGGAATTTAGTTTACGTTTTGTTTGAGTAGTTATTTATTTGTTCTTTGTGTTTGATGATTCGACATGCTCGTTGTGTGATATTATATGCTTGCCGTTATAATGACTTATTTTTAAAGCATGCAAACTTAGACATAGGATTTACTTTGATGGATGCGAACTAGATCTAAGTTACTTTTGAGCATATATGTTGCGTAGATTCGGTTAAGATATTGCACAAATCATATCATTATAAGTGACTTAAGTAAGGGACCATTCCGAACCCAACGGTTTGAGGTCTTCCCTTGCGAGGGGTGAGTGCAGCCTTAAATCTTTGTCCCGGTTCACACCGGGTGGCGACTCCATGTTATTTATCCGGTTTAGTTCCCCTGCGGGCTATTCCGTACTCCTGACCGGGCTACGAGCCCGGGACATCGTCATCGATTTCTGTGTCCTACAGTCTGGCGACTCCACAAGGGATAGAGAATCGGCCCCGAAATCATGTCTTGTGATGTATATGATTTGTGCTTTAGTTGACTGTGTCTATAGTGGGTTGAAGGGGTTTAATCAAAGTCATTGTTAAGGCTAGGTGATGGTTTGGTGTCTTCTTTCATTCACTACCTTTATATAAGGAAAAGCTGTGAAGGCACCGAAATAATCATTACCCGTAGCCCATTGTGACGGACTAATTTGGAGGACTTGTTGTTTATTCCTGTCACCAAGGCGATAAGAGCCTAAGAGGCTTGGGTATTTAAGAGAGTTCGCTCCACACTCCCTCTGGGGAATCTACAATAGGAAATCCATTTGACAGTTAGTCATGCACCATAACTCGTTGGCACGTACCTTAGCGTATAAAAAAGGTGTGCTCACTTGGTCGCTTGAACCCTTGAGTGGTGAGTCCTAGCTGTGGGCACTCCTTCGTCAGCGAGAGCCTTTTTCCGCACTCCCGTAAACCCACATGTGAACCTTAGTCGTAGAACTGGTAGAAATAATTTCCTTATGTTTATGTTTTGGACCGTCGTCATTTGGATCCAGTTGGACTTCTTGTCAAGAGATGTGAACTTGTTGGGCCATTTAAACTGGGACGAGTTCGTGTGTCCTTTGACAATTGGGCCAAAGGCTTCTAAGATGCCGATGGGCCATTTTATGTTTGGGCCTATTCTCATTTGAAGTTGTTTAGCCATGTTATCGCAAAAGTGTAAACCTGTTGGGCTTTTTCAACTGGGACAAGTTTGCACCGCGCAATAGTATGATTGAATGCTTTAAAATGATAATGGGCCGACTTATATATTCCATACATCGCACGCATCTCATGCATACACGCATCATGTTAACCTCTATGTCTTAAAAGCCATCATAGATACCCGTTGGGTTAGGGAAGAGGGAAGACTCGTCAAAAGGCCGCTAGCAAACATGAGTGAATCAGAGAACGAGGGATCTCTTATGGATCAGCTGGAGACTAGTCTCGCTAAGGTTACCAAGTAGTTACAAGCTTTGACCGCCGTTATGGCTAATATGTTGTGCCCCGTGCTGGCGGAGGCTCTAAGAATGTGAAGCGTGAGGACCCTCCGAACAGATTGAGTGATGATACCTCTGTCTTTGATGATGACATGGCTGAGTATGAAGCATGCGCCTTTGGACTGACTGCGTTGATAAATTTGAGGCTAAGAACGTCAAAGTTTACGGAGACTCGATGTTGGTAGTCCGACAAATGCAATGAGAATTGGAATTGAAGGAAGAACGGTTGAAGCCCTACTTATTCCACCTCAGGAGTCTGGCACGGCCCTCCCCGATTGTAAATTCCAGCACTTGCTGCGAGAAGAGAATCAGATGGAAGACGTATTGGCAACATTAGCCGCAACTCAGGAAAATTCGGAGAAATTGGTGATGAGACCACTGGTGTTGACAACAGCGAGTAAACCTGTTTATGAGATAGAGAGAATCTTGGAAATAGAGATCAACGATGGAAAACCTTGGTATCATGATATCCAGCGGTACTTAGAACATGGGGAACTCCCGGAGGAAGCAAATAGAAAGGATAGAATAGCCATTCAGAAGTTGGCTTCTCAGTATGTAAGTTTGAAAAGAGAACTGTATAAGAGACAAGCAAATGGTATTCAGCTGAAGTGTTTGAGAAAAGAAGAAGCTCGAAAAGCAATGGAAACAGTACCGCCGGTGGAAGTTGAGATATAGTCCATGCGGGTATTAGCAGAAGCAGAGTCATCTGAACAAGAATGGGCCTCGCAGAGATTTGAACAGTTGTTATTGCTCGATAAGAAAATAATGAAGTTCTTACATCATATGCAGTTATAGCATAAGGGATTGGCCCGGGCATTCAACAAAAGATGCGTCCTACTAAGATCAGAGAGGGGAATCTGGTATTTAAGCAGTCAAAGCCGTTAACGATGGACCCGAAAGGAAAGTTCAAACCTAACTGGGAAGGGCCATACGTAGTCAATAAGGTAATGGGAAATGAGGCGGTGAGACTGTCAGATTTAGAAGGGAATGCGTTCACCGAGCCGATCAACGTAGACGGATTGAAGCAGTACTTTGCCTGAGGAAGAGAAGACCAAACAGTCACCAAGGGAATTGACAGAAGACCTGACCCAACGGGATAGGAAACTCATTCATGCATGCATGCATACATGTAACATATTTTGCATTCTTTTTTTGGTGTTTGTTTTGTTTTGTATTCACAGGTTTCGAAGAAGAAAAAAAAAAAAAAAGAAGAGAAAGCGGCAAAGACAAGCCAGTCAGAAGCAACAACAGTACAGTCAGTTTCATAAATGAATCAGTATTAGTTTTGGGGATGAGTCCCCGGGTTGAGGCCCATATCAGTCAGTTTTGGGGATGAGTCCCAGGGTTGAGGCCCAAATCAGTATAGTTTCGGGGATGAGTCTCAGGGTTGAGGCCTACGCCAGTATCAGTTTCAGGAAGGAATCTCAGGGGGCGAAGCCCGCATTATCAGCAGTCGAAAGGAAGAATTCCATGGAATGAATGAGTGAAAAAAAAAGAAAGAAAAGAGAAGTCTTTGATAGTTAAGCATATGTCCGGTGATGACACTGTTTGCTGTAGGGAGAAACCTTAGAAACGATAAGTGCAAGATGTGCTCTCATCCAGTATTCTGAATAGATTGATCTCGGCTAGACTCACTAGCACTTGATTACGGGATCTCAATAGTAGAAGCCTGAGTAGTTGGCGAGATAACTAGTTGGAGAGATGATGGATCAGTGAATGACCGTTTGCCTGGATGTCCACCCTGGTTTACTTATGCTACGATAATATGGTTGGAAATAAAGAAAAAGTCTCTGCAATGAAAAGAAAAAGAAAAATAGACCGCCTATAATCGATAAGCGTGAAGCTACCCATGGGCGAGTATTAGGACCATCATGAGGAGAAATGCTACCTTAAAGGGTAGGTGTGTCGAGAAAAGAAAGAAAAGATAAAAGAGAAAAGAAAAAGAAAAAGAAAAAGAAAATAAAAGTTCAAAAAAAAAAATGAAAAGAAAGAAAAGAAAGAGACAAGAAAAAAAAAGGAAGAAAACCATATCATGTTGAGTACGAGGAAGTAATCACAGAGTGTGATCAAGACATTTAGATTGGTTAGACCCACTGATCCGATTCTCCGAGATAAAATCATCAAGTCGGCTTGCTTAAGGATTAAGCTGCGAAAGAGCCTTGGCACACAAACACTAGGAGTCTAGTTCAGATCATTCATGCAGATGATCGGATTTAAGTGTATTAAGTACTTTGAAGATTCTCTGGTTTCAACATGAAGCATCCGTTGAGGATGAAAATATGTTTAGCTATTAGGACTATCTCGTGAGAGGCAATATAGTATGTTGGAATGAAACATCACATCATCAATAGCAGTTTTTGGGATGAGTCCCAAGGTTGAGACCCATATCATTATCAGTATCAGCATTGTGGGGCGAGGCCCACATCAGTATTAGTCTGGGGGCGAGGCCCACATCAGTATTATTCTGGGGGCGAGGCCCACATCCACATCAGTTTGAGGGTGAGCCCCACATCAGTTTGGGGGCGAGGCCCACGTCAGTATCGGTTTGGGGGCGAGGCCCACATCCACATCAGTATCAGTTCGGGGGCGAGGCCCACATCAATGTCAGTCTGGGGGCGAGACCCACATCAGCATCAGTCTGGGGGCGAGGCCCACATCAGTATCAGTTTTGAGGGCGAGGCCCACATCAGTACCAGTTTAGGGTCGATGACCCACTACATCATCAGTTTGAGGGTGAGGCCCACATTGTCAGCGGTATTGGGATGCGTCCCAGGGTCGAGGTGCCCTCATTGTCGGTTGCATTTCCGGGATGCATTCCAGGGTCAAGGGCCCACTGCATCATCAGTTGTAGTTCTGGGATGCGTCCCAAGGTTGAGGACCCACTACATCATCAGTTTGAGGGCGATGCCCACATTATCAGCGGTATTGGGATGCGTTCTAGGGTCGAGGTGCCCCCGTTGTCGGTTGCAGTTCAGGGATGGTCCTAGGGTCGAGGGCCCACTGCATCATCAGTTGTAGTTCCGGGATGCGTCCCAAGGTCGAGGACCCACTACATCATCAGTTTGAGGGCAAGGCCCACATTGTCAGCGGTATTGGGATGCGTCCCAGGGTCGAGGTACCCCCGTTGTCGGTTGCAGTTCCGGGATGCGTCCTAGGGTCGAGGGCCCACTGCATCATAAGTTGTAGTTCCGGGATACGTCCCAGGGTCGAGGACCCACTACATCATCAGTTTGAGGACGAGGCCCACATTGTCAGCGGTATTGGGATGCGTCCCAGGGTCGAGGTGCCCCCGTTGTCGGTTGCAGTTCCGGGATGCGTCCTAGGGTCGAGGGACCACTGCATCATCAGTTGTAGTTCCGGGAAGCGTCCCAGGGTCGAGGACCCACTACATCATCAATTTTGGGATATGTCCCAAGGTCAAGGGCCCACACATCTCGATTACATTTCCGGGATGCGTCCCAGGGTCGAGGGCCCACTGCATCATCATCAACTCAGTTTGAAGCAGCATGCAAGTCAGGTGGCAGCTGGTGAGCCAGGTAAGTAAAAATGCATTGCATAACTTTGATAGGATTGTCACTGTTACACACTGCACAAGTCCCATCAAAGTGGGGGCGACTGTAGGCACTGTATTTTTACATATAAGTCCCTATGATGAGTCTCGTATGGAGACACTACCTCCTTAAGTTGTGGAACCCGCGAGAAACGGACGTCGGAAGGGAATAGTCAAGAATTGACGCATTGTTGGATTTAATTCGCTCGATTAGCTTTAGGTTCGCTTGTTGGACCTCCGTTTCAAAACACATCCTTAGCCTAAACCCCCGCAAGACACACACCAAGCCCACCAAAATGGACCAAATTCACGCCCAAAGACTTAAGCCACACGCCCACTTACCTTCCAAATTAACAAAAACACATATTAAAAACATGCATAAATCAAGCCAAATCCCCTTCCAAAATTAAAGAAATCCCATCAAATATTTTCCTAATCCACTTAAATTACATTCCCAATTAAAATATATAAATCAAATCATATCCCTAACTAAAAGAGAAGAAATCAAATTAAATCAAATCACTTCCCTAATTAAAAGATTTTTCCTTATCACATACTAATTAAAAATATCTCCCATTAATACACAAATCATTTCCCTATTCGCACAAGGATTACCCCTCATTTACCTATAAAAAGAAGCCTTAACTCAACCTTGAAATCCCTGGCTCAGACTCACAAAAAATAAAACAAACAAAAAGAACTAAACCCTAAACCTTGGAGGCTCTCACGGTACCATTCACTAGCCTATTCTCACTCGGCACACTCCCCACATTCAGTAGCAATTCACGCCTAACCCTTCACTCAGCCTGAACGAACCACCCTTCAACCTCACTCACAAACACGTTACTACTTACTGCTTCAACAAACCAATAGCCCTACGCATAAGCCCCTTGCCCTCACGCCTAACACACTCAAAGCACAATCACCACATATCTTTGCATTTCACGCCACAGCAACCCTACGCACAAGCCCCTCACTTCACAGCACACACCCTTCAACATGCTTGATTGCCGTGAGTATTGGAAGCATGTTGGAGGTTTATTTGCTTCAATTATGTTGGACATGAATTGAAAATGATAAAGCATGATTAATTATGTAAATTGGTATTTTGGAAATGTTAATTTAACGAATTAATTATGGCTATACACTTTAATTAAAAAAAATTATGATATTTGGAATATTATAATTTAATAAATTTGTCTTTAATTTGGAATTTGGCTAATGTTGTTATATTTGGGCCTAATGGGCTTGGTAGGGCCAAGTTGGTTTAGGACAATTGGATTGGATCCAAATTGGGCCTAAAACCATTCTGTTAAGTCCAAATATAATAAATGGGCCTTTAAATAATTAATTAGGCCTAATGGGCCAAAATTAATTTTATGGCAAAGGGTGATTCCTTATTGGGCTTTGGTTGCCAAAGTCCATGCCTTAAGAAATTAATTAAAAGCCCATTGGACTTTAATGAAATTAACATTGGATGTTAATTGGGCCTTTGAGACCCATTAAGATTAGATTTAGAATCTAAGTCGAAAATGCACATTAATAAGTGTAATTATTTAATTTAGAATTAAATATGAATTAGTATTGAATATGAATTAAATTGGATTTAATATTGTAGTTCGATATAATTCAAGAATTCACACTTTGAGTATTTATTCTTAAACGAGTTGGACTCGCGCAAATCAAATCGTTGTTTGAACATTAGATGATCACTTAATTCAAAAATTAATTAATTGGATTAGATTGATTGAATAACATGCTTTTGTGTGAATACATGGATGTATTGTGTGAATAATGTATATCAGATGGATATTAGATGGGTGAGGGCAATTTTGGAAATTGTTGTAATAAATTTAGAATTTATTAAATTGGACCTGCGAGTTCAGCCTTTATCTATTGACTCTTTGTAATTCTATTCTCACCAATTCCCCTCAATGTAAATGAGGTTTCTTTATTGTATTATGTAACTGGGTAGAAGTTATAATAGTACTAGCCGGGGAGAGGAAATGGAGAGATTTGTTCTAGGAACAATTTGTTGAATATCCATCCGCATATCGTTATTATTTATTTCGCACCTTATTGTGTTTTTAGAATGCATGCTTAAGGGTGTATGATGAGACCTAATCAAAGATAATAAATTGGTTGCCAATTTACGCGAAAAACCCTCAAACAAATATTAAGCGAATTCCTTCCATTGAGTGGTTCTGTCTCAAGATCCAAGATTGGCATTGGTTTGTTGGCCAAAGTCAAAATCAATGTCCATCGCGGATGTGTTTGAACCACGAAAGCTTTGTTCCATATCGCATGTCTTGGGCAAGTTGTGATTTGTTGGCCAAAGTCAAGGTCACTTCTTGTTCATCGACGTGGATTACGAAGCTTTCCCATTGTCAATGGGTCCCGCTTAACTGGAATCATTAAGCTTCTTGAGCCAACGCCAAGGCTTAGTTGATTCAGTGGAAAAGGTTAGGAAAATATATTGGATATATTGGCAAATATATTGTATATATGTTTCGGACTTGGAGGTCCACCTACCGGATCTAGGAATTGGATAAGATCCAATTGATCTTAGAGATCTACCTAGTTAAATATCATACAGCTTGTTGGCCAAAGTCAAGGTTATGTGTTATTTAACGGGATCCTAGCCCACTAGGAAACTAGGTTTCCCGAGTACTCAACAGAGGGTTAGAGGCTCGCCGAAAAATAGTGGGAGGCCAGTATTGAATTTGCAATTTTGTTCAAATACTTACCAAATATGCACTTTCAAAATTATTTCGTCATTTTATATATTTATTAGTTGGACTAATATTTTATTATTTTATTGTAACAGTTGGACTATACCCAAAAATCGTTAATTGAATAGTTAGACTATTGCAATTAAGATGGCCGGAAAGATCAACGTTAGAGACATTATCATGGGTGAAAATGTCTTTAATGGTGCGAACTTTCCTCACTAGGATATGAACCTCAGGATTGTCCTGGGGGCCGAGAAGATGCTCTATACGATAGAGAAACCTCTCGGGCCTAAGCCCGAAATTGAGCAGCGGCTTGAGCTTGAGCTTTGGAAGACTCACAGCGATGACAACTCAACTGCTCAATCCGTCATGCTCGCTGCAATGACCCCTCAATATCGTCGCCAGAACAAGGGATTGGATCCATATACTATGATGGAAAAATTGAAGGACCTTCACCGATCTAACCTTAGATCGCAAAGGTATGAATTGTAGAAGAAGCTCTTTCACTCCCGAATGTCAGAGGGTACACCTATCGTGCACCATGTGTCACAGATGATTGCTGATATCGAACAGATAGGTCAGCTAGGCATAACCTTTGAGGCTGAGACTTCTATAGATTTGATCTTACAGTCTATTCCTGACAGCTAGAGCAGGTTCATCATGAACAACAATATGATGAACCAATACCATACTCTTGGAGAGTTGATGGCAATGCTGCGAGAAGCAGAAAAGGAGCTTTTAAAGGGCAAAAAGTGTGAGGCGCACATCGCTTCGACATCTCAGTTTTCCAAGGCTTGGCCAAAGGCTACTTGAGGCGTAAAGAAGAAGAAGAAGAAGGGCAAGGCCAAATCATCAAAGTCTTCTGGGAAGACAAAGGATAAATCCCAAGATGTCTGCCTGCAGTGTGGCAAACGGGGTCACTGGAAACGTGACTGACATGAGTACAAAGCGCAGATGAAGGAAATGAAGGCGGGCAAGGTACCGACTTCAGGTATGTTTGTTATTGAAATAAACATGTCTACTCCTAGTTTTAAAAAATTGGATTTTTGATTATGGTTGTGGTACTCATATATGTACTGATGTGCAGGATCTGCAGATTAGCAGGAGACTGACTTCATGAGAGATATACCTCCGAGTTGGAAGTGGGACTAGAGTCGCCGTTTTGGCTGTTGGGACTTATATTTTGGAACTGCCCTCGGGGCATGTACTTAATTTATCAGACTGCTACTATGTACCTAGTTTGACTAGGAATATTATTTCTGTATCTTGTTTAGCCCAATGTGGGCATACTTTTGTATTCAGAAACACATGGTGTTTTATTCATAAAAATGATATTGAGATATGTAGTGATGATGTTTATAATGGTCTTTATATTTTGAATATGAATCAATCTCAAACATATAACGTAACAAACAAAAGGCTTAAATTAAGTAACAAAGATGAAACTTATATGTGGCATTGTCGTCTAGGACACATTAACAAGACTCGCATAGTGACATGTGCGGGCCCATGTCTAGCCAGGCTAGAGGTGGATATGAATACTTCGTAACATTTACGGATGATGCATCGCGTTATGGTTATGTGTATCTTATGAGACACAAGTCGGAAACTTTTGAGAAATTCCAAGAGTTTCGACACGAAGTAGAAAAACAGACCGGCAAAAGTATTAAAATATTATGGTTGGACCGTGGTGGAGAATACTTAAGCAATGAGTTTCTCGATTACTTGAAAGAATATGGTATTCTTTCACAGTGGACTCCTCCCAAAACACCTCAATTAAACAGTGTGTCCGAACGGAGAAACCGAACTTTGTTGGACATGGTAAGGTCGATGATGAGTCGCACTGAGCTACCTATTTCCTTCTGGGGATATACATTGAACAATGCAATACTTATTTTGAATAAGGTTCCGTCAAAGTCTGTTCAACAGACTCTGTATGAGATATGGACGGGAAAGAAACCGGGTTTCTCATTCTGAAGATTTGGGGATGCTAGGCATACGTTAAATGTTTGGAAGGTACCAAACTAGAATCCAAATCGAATAAGTGTCTATTTGTAGGTTATCCTATGGAAACCAAAGGATATTACTTCTACCACCCACAAGAGAACAAAGTATTTGTTGCTCTATATGTGGTTTTCCTCGAAAAGGAATTCCTAAATATAGTGGTAAGTGGGAGGAAAGTAGAACTCGATGAAAATCGGAGTGATACTGTTCCTGGCACCGATTCCTTAACAGAAAACGAACAGTTCATCAGGGATGAGACTGTACCTCAATCTTCTAATACACAAGAACCGCGTAGGTCGGAGAGAGTCAGAAAATAACCTGAGAAGTATGGGTTTCTGATCTCACCTCATGTGGATATTAATCTCATTGAGGAAGAAGAATCGGCTACGTATGAGGAAGCGATACAAGGCATCGACTCCGCTTTATGGCAATATGCCATGAAGTCTGAAATGGAATCCATGTACACCAACCAAGTTTGGACACTGGTTGATGCATCAGAAGGCGTAAAGCGTATTGGTTGCAAATGGGTCTTCAAGAAGAACACTGACATGGATGGCAACATACAAACGTACAAAGCTAGGCTTGTAGCGAAAGGGTATCGTCAACGACATGGTGTCGATTACGATGAAACTTTTTCACATGTTGCCATGATTAAATCCATTCGGATAATGCTTGCTATTGCTGTATATTTCGGAAACCTTTTGGAGGATGTTTATATGTAATAGCCTTACTGTTTTGTCATAACAAAACATGCAAACAAGGTTTGCAAGTTAAATCGATCCATTTATGGATTGAAGCAAACATCGCGTTCTTGGAACCAATGTTTTGATGAGATCATAAAATAATATGATTTCATTCAAAACGAGGATGATCATTGTGTATATAAGAAGGTTAGTGGGAGAGCACTGAAATTCATTGTCCTTTACGTTGATGATGTATTGCCTATTGGCAATGACATTCCCATGCTACAATCGGTGAAAGCTTGGCTTTCATTAAAATTCTCCATGAAAGATCTGGGAGAAGCAGCCTTTATTCTGGGAATAAAGATCTACCGGGATAGATATAGAAAGCTGCTTGGACTATCCCAGAGCACATATATTGACAAAGTGTTGAAGAGATTCAACATCGATCAGTCCAAGAGGGGACTGCTGCCAGTGTCACATGGCGTCACTCTATCTAAGGACATGTGTCCTAAAACTCAAGATGAGAGAGACAGCATGAGTCGGATTCCGTTCGCTTCTGCATTCGAATCGATCATGTATGCCATGATATGTATGCGACCTGATGTCTCATATGTTTTGAGCATGTGTAGTCGCTATCAGGCCGATCCGGGTGATGGTCACTGGGTTGTGGTTAAGAACATCCTTAAGTATCTTAGACGAACTAAAGATGCTTTCTTAATCTATGGAGATGGAGAACTTGAGGTAACTGGGTTTACCGATGCAAGTTTCCAAACAGATAAAGACGACTGTAAGTCGTAATCCGGGTACATATTTTATTTGAACAACGGAACAGTAAGCTGGAAATCTTCCAACCAAGAGACTGTTGCCGATTCAACAACAGAAGCATAATATATTTCTGCAGCTGAAGCAGCAAAAGAGGCAGTTTGGATCCGTAAATTCCTAATTGGATTAGGAGTAGTTTCGTTAGCAGCTGAGCCCGTTCCTTTATATTGTGACAATAATGGGATTATAGCGCAGGCTAAGAAACCGCGGTCTCATCAATGATCAAAGGATGTACTTTGACGTTACCATCTGATTCGTGAGATCATACATCGTGGCGATGTGAAGATCGAGAAGGTCGTATCAGATGACAATATTGCAGATCCTCTGACGAAGGCTATACCTCAGCAAAATTTTGAGCGACATGTACATAGTTCAGGTGTTAGATACTTGAGTGATTGGCTATAGGCCAAGTGGGAGATTGTTGGACAATTATGACCCATAACATCACTATTTGTAAAAGACATTGTGGTTTTTGTACAAATTAATTATGTGACAAAGGAAATTGCCATTTTATCATTTTGTAATTAGATTACTTGAATATATATAAATGATAAAAGTCTTATGATTAGTTACGGATTATAAGATATGAGACAGTATCAATCCACTAAAGGTTTAATAATTAAATATCCATAGTCGTAGTATTATCGAGATTGGACATCGATAATGCGGAATAGACTAGTATAAAACTTGTGCTCGTTATGGAAGCGTAACGGCATAGTTCTCATATATTTGGGTATTGGATACCCATACAAGTGTAATAGGAGGTTGTGTTTACCGATGGTACGGAAACAGCTTCGCTCTGGATAGACCCCTCAGAATCCCATTGGTAGTATGACTATGTGTCTATGGGAATCCGAATCAGGGTAGTGTATTTGGTCTTAACCTGAGACTTGCATCGCTAATACTTGCGACAATCAGTACGCTTTGGTTTTGGTCGTCCAGGACTTTAACAGGTTCTGTGTACGCCTCTTATGGGTTTATTGAGAATCGTAGTGTATTGGGTGTGATGTCAAGATGGAAGTATCACTTCAGTCATATGGAGATGATGATCACACAGGGATACAGAAATGGTACTCTAATGTGTTGCAACCATCAGGATAATATGACAAGGTCATGATTATCCAATTAAATAGACTAGTTGCTTGTGATCCAATATATGCTTCGTACGGGGCAGACACTATTCCATCCACATGCCTTACATGTGACGGAAAATTTGTTAATTCAGAATTAACGAACCTGAGCCCGATATGTGTTTTGCGGGCCCACTTGGATTTTGAATTAAGTGGGGCCCACATCAAGTCACATCACTAGTCAATCTCATCACTTTTTGGTGATGAAAGTTGTTAGTTGGTTTTAACTTGTAAAACACTTTTCCATTATTTTATTTTGGTGTGTGATTGACTTATACTAACTTTTGAAGTTTGGTATTACTTTACTTTTGATTTTGAAAATCAAACAAATCACTCACACTCTTTCATTCCTCACCAAAACCGTGAATCACATTTCCTTCTCCTCTCATCTTCAATTGCCGAGAGTTGCTTCTTGACTTAGGGAAGATTTTGTTGCAATTTCTTCCATTGCTAGCACATAAATGAGTCTACAAAGGTGATAGGGAAACTATCCCCTTGAGTTTGGAATTTAAAGATCAAGCTTGGAGCTAAACCATTCATACAAATAAGAGCTTGGAGCACTACACAAAGGTTGGAAATTTTTGTTATCTACACATCCACCAATAGCCGATCATTGTGTGTATTTTTCCCCAATCTCACTTTGTTTATTCACACATGTTTATACTTAATAGATCCTTGGCATGTTCTAGGAGAACCCAACACTTCTAGCGAAGATTATTTCAATTTTCATCGGACATTGCTTCTGGTTTCTCCTCCAAAAAGACTAATACATCATAGTCCTTCACATATCGAAGGTCTTTCATCCTTCCTCTCCATGTGAAATAATTGGTGCTTATTAACAAAATCATTTTTCTGTTGCCCCCATCCATCATAAAAAATTCAAAGTAGAGTTTTAAAAACCGAAGCTCACCGTTGCGTCCAGAATGGTCGAAAATGGTGGAAATGACACTTCGTTCGTCAAAATCCGACACATGGACCAAAATATAAAATTTCAAAAGTTACAAGGGTCAAAGTGCAATTTCTGAAATTTCTGGGGAAAAAATATAATTTCCAAAAAAATATAGGGACCATTCTGAAATTTACTAAAGTTTTTGCTGACGTGGCCCTAGTGATGACGTGGCAAACACGTGGCGGCTGACTGTATGACACATGTCAGATGACTGGGCTGCTGACGTTTTTTGCTGACAGTGCTGCTGACTGTGCGTTGACGGCTGATGTGGCGCTGACGTGTGCTGACTAGAGATGATGATGTGGCAGTTGACTCAATGTCTTCAAGCTTCAGAAGGCGCGTGAGGTGCATGGCGGCGCGTGGGCACTCCTTTGGTTGGCGTGTGCGGCGTCTCTGGACCTCTGTTTGATCATCGGAAAATACCACCGTGCTCGTCTCATCATGAAAAAACCGATGGTATGCTCAAAACCGATTTTTGACAACTTTCGTCGAAACCGATTTTCCGAACCGAAGTTCTGTTTCTGAGTTTCGGGATCCCTCTGTGTAACCTTATCTCCTGATACCACTTTTTGTGATATATGTTGGACAATTATGACCCATAGCGTCACTATTTGTACAGATCATGGTGTTGTTGTACAAATTAACTATGTGACAAAGGAGATTGCACTCTTATCATTTGTGATTAGATCACCTAGATGTATAAATGATGAGAGGTCCCTATGATTTGTTCCTGGACGGATATTGATATGAGACAGTATCAGTCCACGAAGGATAAATCATTAAATATCATTAGTCATAGTATTATCGAGATTGGACATCGATAAATACGTAAAAGACTAGTATTACACTTGTGCGCGTTTGTGAGAGCACAACGACATAGTTCTCATATATTTGGGTATAGGATACTCATGCAAGTGTAATAGGAGGTTGTGTTTTACCGATGGTACGGGAAACAGCTTCGCTCTGGATAAGACCCCCTCGGAATTCCATTGGTAGTATGACTATGTGTCTATGGAAGTCCGAAATCAGGGTAGGTGTATTTGGTCTTAACCTGAGACTTGCACCGCTAATACATACGACAATCAATATACTTTGGTTAAGGTCGTCCAGGGCTTTAACTGGTTTCTGTGTACGCCAATTCTGGGTATATCGAGAATCGTAGTGTGTTGGGCGTGATGTCAAGATGGAAGTATCACTCCAGTCATATGGAGATGATGGTCACGTAGGATACGGTACTGGTTCTATTAAGTGCTGCAGCCATCGGGATAATATGACTTGGTCATAGTTATCCGAAATAGAGACTAGTTACCAAACATCCGACATGTGCTTCGTACGGGGTAGACACATTTCCAACCCCAGGCCTAGCACGTGATCATCCGATGCTGGACAGAAATACACAATACTACGATATACTACGCTTGATATAGATCCTTATTCCTGTAAGGATGTTTCCGGAGAATTGGGTAGGCATGGCGCTTTGATAGAGGCCAACCTTGTCTTGTAATTCAGTATAAACGTAGTATGAGGTACTTACTTGTTCGGATAGTCCGACGACCGAATTTACTGCCAACATATCTGGGGATCTCATGGGTCGCTTCCCAAAGATTCACCGATGACGTATAACTCGCACTCTAAATTAATCTGGGATTAATTAGAAGAGAGAGAAAATTAATCTGGGATTAATTACGGAGAATTTTATCTGGGATAAAATATCATTAAAGAGAGATAACGATTAATTTGGAATTAATCGAGAAATTAATATATTTGATATATTAAACGAAATTGGATTTCGACGCGGAATTAAATTAGATTTTAATTCGGGCAAGCGAATTAATTTAGAATTAATTCGTTAGCGACGTGAATAGTGACTTCGCTAGGCGTAATCATTTAATTACGACGCAACGGAAAATTCGTTAATTTAGAATTAGCGAACCCGAGCCCGAGATTATTTGCAAGCGCATTCGTATTTTGAATTCGAGTGCGGCACATCAAATCAAGCGTCAAATCACTAGTCGCATCAAGCGTCAAATCACTTGTCACTTTGAGTGATGTGACTTGACAAGTTGATGGATTGAAGTGATGTGAGTGGTTGGGCTTTAATTGTTTGACTTTTGAAAGCCAAATGCACATGAAATGAAATGCAAATTCAAATGTGTGTATAAGATACACAAATTTGGAATACATTTCACATCTCTCTCTCTCCCATTTTCTTTCTTCTTGTTCACGCCCAAGGGGCAAATTGCTTACTGGTTTGTAGCCAAAACCGTGAGCAGTGGGAGGCTTGGAGTGGGATTTTGTGGCAAAATCTCAAGTGCTAGCACACTTACGAGACATGCAAATGTGATAGGGAAGCTCACCCATGAGCCGGGAACCGTTCGACGAAGCTTGGAGCTTGACGAAGGACCAAAAACGAAGCCAAAACAGTGAGCAAAATCTACACTGCAGTTCACGCCTAAACCAGTGAGCATTTTGAAGTTTTGTTGCTTCCGCGTCGCTCAACCGATCGATGTGAGTATTCCGCAACTTCGTCGATGTGTATTCGTAATATTTTTCATGCTTATAGTTGATCTTGGGACCTAATTAGAAACCAACAATGGTATCAGAGCCTAGGTTTGAGCATGAAAATATTTAGGGCTTAAAATTGGGTAAACTTGTTTTGAGCATGATTTGAATGAATTGGATGTTTGAGTATGCTTATAACATGTTTAATTGAGGATTGATTGGATCAATTTGTTGAAAATTAGTTTGGAACAATTTTCCCCAAAATTGGAGTGTTGGCCGAAAGTTAGGGTTCATGTGGAATCATGGAATTTTTGGATTTTGATTCATTGGATGAGTTGGAATCATGATGGATAATGTTAATTTGAAATTAATTGGATTGAATTTTGAATTGAACAAAAATCCCTAAATTCCTTATGTTGGCCGAATACTATATGCCCTATTTAGTCTTGGATTTTTGATTTGTAATTCATTGGATGAGTTAGAATCAATTAGGATGATGATTTAATGTCGATTGTGAGTTTAATTGGATTGAAACCGAATCAGACAAAATTATCCCTCATTGGCCGAGACTTTGGAAGCATGATTGGGTTTGATTTTTGATTAATTTGTGTTGGACACTAATTGATGTAATTAAGCATGATTAGTTATGTTAATTAATGTTTTAGAAATGTTAATTGGGTAATTGGTTGTGTATTACACTTTGGTAATTAAATTGGGAAAATTGGATTTTTGAAATTTATTTATTTGGGCCTATTTTGTGAAATTGGGCTTTAATGTTGTAATTGGGGTTAATGGGCTTTGTTGTACAAAGTTGGGTTTAGGCAAATTGGATTGGATCCAATTGAGCCCAAAACCGCCACCATAAAGCCCAAATGCGACTAATGAACCTTTAAAGTTTAATTGGGCCTAATGGGCCAAAATTGATTTATGGGCTTATGAGGTAACTCCCGGATTGGACTTTGGTTTTCGGTTTGACCCAAGTTGACCAAAAGTCCACGCCTTAAGAAATCAATTAAAAGCCCATTGGACTTTAATTAAATTGACGTTGGACGTTAATCGGGCTTTGAGACCCGTTGCGATTAAATTTGGAATTTAAGTTGTAAAAGTTCATTATTAAAGTGTGTTATTTAATTTGGAATTAAATATGCGAATTAGAATTGAATGCATATTAAATTGGATTTAATAATATAGTTTAATTTAATTCGAGAATTCGTACTTTATGTACTTATTCGCAAAACGAGTTTGACTCGAATAAAATCAAATCGTTGTTTGAACATTGGATGATCACTAATTATCAGATTAATTAATTTGATTAGATTGATTGATAACATGCTTGTGTGAATACATGGTTGTGATGCATGAATAATGTATATCGGATGGATATTAGATTGGTGGGACAATTTTAGAAATTGTTGTAATAAATTCGATTTATTAATTGGACCTGCGTGTCCAGCCTTATTACCTCTCATTTCTTTGTATTCGATTCTCACCTATTCCCCTCAATGTAAATGAGGTTTCTTTAGAAGTGTAGTGTAACGGGTAGAAGTGATTCTTGTGCTAGCGGGAGAGAGAAAGGGAGAGATTTGATCTAGGATCAATTGTGTAATGTTTCCATCCGCATATCATTATTATTTTATCATATGCGCTTTATTATGTGTTTAGAATGCATGTTTAAGGGTGTATGATGATGAGACCTTAACAAAGATAATAAATTGGTTGCCAATCTGCACGCGAAAAGCCCTCGCAAAATATTAAGCGTTTTTCCTTCCATTGAGTGATTCTTACTCAAGATCTAAGACGTCATTGGTTTGTTGGCCAAAGTCAAGACCTTTGTTTGTCGAAGATGTGTTTGAATCACGAAGGCTTTGTTCCATATCAGTGTCTTGTCCAAGTTGTGGTTTGTTGGCCAAAGTCAAGACCACTTCTTGTCCATCGACATTGATTACGAAGCTTTCCATGTTCAATGGGTCGCGCTTGACTGGGATCACTAAGTTTGTTGTGCAAAATCCAAGGCTTAGTTGATTCAGAGGAAAAAGGTTAGGTAATACATTGGAGGTATTGGCATATATAAGATATATGTTTCGGACTTGGATGTCCCCCTACCGGATCTAGGAATTGGATTGGATCCAATCGATCTTAGAGATCTACCTAGTTAATTATCATACAATTTGTTGGCCAAAGTCAAGATTGTGTGATATTTAACGGGATCCTAGCCCACTAGGAAACGCGGTTTCCCGAGTACTCGACAGAGGGTTAGAGGCTCGCCGAAAAATAGTGGGAGGCAAGAATTGAATTTGCAATATTCGTTCTATTACTCGCCATACGCGCTCAAACAAATATCATTCGTCGTTATAAATTAAATATTAGTTGGACTAATATTTAAATGTTGTTATAATAAATAGTACCTGAATCGTTGATTAAATAGTTGGACTATTAGAATCAAGATTAAATTGAAAGATTGACGTTTAATTCATAATCCTAGGGAAATGTTTTAAATGGCTTAATTTTCAAATTGGGAATAAAATTTCAGGATGGTCCTGGAAAATAATAAGTTATTTTATTTGATAAAATAATATATTATGCCTAAGCCCGGAGTTAAGCAAATAGCAGAGCATAATCTTTGGAAGATTATGTAATGATAACTTAAGTGCTTAATCCATTATACTTACCGCAGTAGATTCCTTAATTTCTGAATCAGAACTAAGGATTAGATCCTTAAAGTATGATAAAGAAATTGAAGGATCTTCAAAAATCTATAATTAGATTTTAGAAGTACTAATATTGCAATAGTAAATCTTGGAGAGTTAATGACTATTCTCAAGGAGATAAAGTCAAAGTTTGCAATTAGGCAAGTAGCGCTAGTCGCACCATACTTCGATATTCTAGAAGGCCAAGGCTTGGCCAAAGGCTTCTGGAATGTGGAAAATGGGCAAAGGCTAAATCTTTATAATCTTCTGGGAAGATAAATGACATATCCCAAAATGTCTGCCTGGATGTGGAAAACGGGATCGCGGAAGCGTGACTGCCGTTTGGACAAAGTAGAAATAAAGGAATTGAAAACGAGCAAGGCTCTGACTTCAAATATGTTTGTCATAATTATGTTCACTACTAGTATTGAAATTGGATTTTAAATACTTAGTGTGATACATAAGTATATGTATTGATGTTCAGAATCTATTTTGAACAGGATACTGACTTCAATAGAGATTTATCTGCGAATAGGAAACGGGACGAAAGTCGCTGTTTTAACCGTAGATACCTAAGTTTAGGAACTACTCTCGGGTGTGTACCTAAATTTGGAAACTGTTATAATGTAACTAGTTTGACTAGATACATTATCTCTATATCACTGTTTAACTCGCTGCGGGTGAACCTTTATATTTTAGAACACTAAAGTGTTTCATTATATAAAGATGATATTGAGATAAACACATTAGATGTGAATAACATAATTTATATTTTGAATATAAACAAATCTCGAATATATATATGACAAATAAATAGCTCAACTGATTTGATCAGAAGAAACTAATTGTGGCATTGTTGTCGGGGACACAATTAAACAAGACTTGTATATCCACACTTTTGAAGAGTGGGTACTAGGACTGTTTTGATCCCAATCAAATAAAGTCTACGAATCTAGTTTATTGGGCAAAGTGCCTAAAACACCTTTACTTGATAAAAGTGTAAATGCCACTGACCTGTTAGCCCTAGTTCATAGTGAAGCATGTGGGCCCATGTCTAGCTAGGCTAGAGGTGGATATGAATATTTCGTGACCTTACGGATGTTGCATCACGTTATGGTTATGTGTTTCTTTTAAAGAAACACAAATCGGAAACTTTTAAGTTTCGACACGAAATAGACAAACAGATCGGCTGAAGTATTAAACTGTCACGGTAAGACCGTAATGGAAAATACTTAAGCAATAAGTTTCTAATATACTTGAAAGAGTAAAGTATTCTTTCAAATGAGGACTCATCACGGAACACGTTAAATTGACGGTGTGTCCGAACTGAGTAACCGAATTTTGTTGGACATAATTAGGTTAATCATGAGTCGCTCTGAGCTAACATTTCCTTCAACGGATAAGCATAAACAGTGCAAGAACTTATTTAGAATAAGGTTCCATAATAATCTGTTTGACAGACATCATATTAGATATGAACAGGAAAGAAACCGGGTTTCATATTCCTGAAGATTTGGGTATGCTGGGCATACGTTTGGGTGATACCAAACTAAAACCCAAATTGGATAAGTGCCAGTTGTAGGTTATCCTAGGGATACCATAAGTATTGTACTTATACAACTCACTTGGGAACAATTAGATTGTTGCTCGCCATGCGGTTTTCCCGAGAGGAATACCGATATGCAGTGGTAAGTGGGAGGATAGTAAAACTCGATGAAAATCGGAGTAATACTATTCCAGGCACCGAATCCTAATGGAACATAAAATAGTTCATCAAGGATGAAACTATAACATTAATCTTCGTATACACAAAAACCGCGTATGTCGGAGAGAGTCAGAAAAAAAAACCTGGGGTATGGGTTTCTAATCTCACCTCGTGAAGATGTTAATATTTTGAGGTATACCAACTGACTACGTATGAGGAAGTGATACAAGGTATCGACTCCCTATTATGACAAAGTGTCATGAGTCCGAATTGGAATCCATGTATATCAACCAAGTTTGGATACTAGTTGATGTACCACAAGGCATTGTGCCTATTGGTACTATAAGTCTTCAAGGAGGACATACATGGATAATGCTTGCTAAAGCTGCATATTTCATTTATGAAATTTGTCAGCTTAACGGGAAAATCGTTTTCCTTAAAAGGAAACCTTTAGGAGGATGTTTACAACATCCTGACGGTTTTCTCGTACCAAAACTAGCAAACAAGGTTTGCAGGTTATTCGATCCATGTTTGGATTGAAGCAAGCATAGGTTCTTGGAATTATCGTTTTGATGTAATCATAATGGTGTATGATTTGATTCAAAACGAAAAAGATTCTTGTGTATATAAGAGGGTTAGTGGGAGCGCACTGACAGTGGATGTCCAATAAAATAATGATAATATGTCATTTCTTGGAAATGATATTCCCATAAACAATCGGCGAAAGCTTGGCTTTCGAAAACTCTCCGTGGAATTGTACATTGAAAAATGTACGCGACCTGATGTCTCATATGCTTTGAGCATGTGTAGTCGCTATCAAGCCGATCCGGGTGATGGTCACTGGGTTGTGGTTAAGAACATCCTTAAGTATCTTAGACGAACTAAAGATGCTTTCTTAATCTATGGAGATGGAGAACTTGAGGTAACTGGGTTTACCGATGCAAGTTTCCAAACCGATAAAGACGACTGTAAGTCGCAATCCGGGTACATATTTTGTTTGAACAACGGAACAGTAAGCTGGAAATCTTCCAAGCAAGAGACTGTTGCCGATTCAACAACAGAAGCATAATATATTTCTGCAGCTGAAGCAGCAAAAGAGGCAGTTTGGATCCGTAAATTCCTAATTGGATTAGGAGTAGTGCCTTTAGCAGCTGAGCCCGTTCCTTTGTATTGTGACAATAATGAGGTTATAGCGCAAGCTAAGAAATCGCGGTCTCATCAATGATCCAAGCATGTACTTCGATATTACCATCTGATTCGTGAGATCATACATCGTGGCGATGTGAAGATCGAGAAGGTCGTATCAGATGACAATATTGCAGATCCGCTGACGAAGGCTATACCTCAGCAAAATTTTGAGCGACATGTACATAGTTCAGGTGTTAGATACTTGAGTGATTGGCTATAGGCCAAGTGGGAGATTGTTGGACAATTATGACCCATAACATCACTATTTGTAAAAGACATTGTGATTTTTGTACAAATTAACTATGTGACAAAGGAAATTGCCATTTTATCATTTTGTAATTAGATTACTTGAATATATATAAATGATAAAAGTCTTTATGATTAGTTCCGGATTATAAGATATGAGACAGTATCAATCCACTAAAGGTTTAATCATTAAATATCCATAGTCGTAGTATTATCGAGATTGGACCTCGATAATGCGGAATAGACTAGTATAAGACTTGTGCGCGTTATGGAAGCGTAACGGCATAGTTCTCATATATTTGGGTATTGGATACCCATGCAAGTGTAATAGGAGGTTGTGTTTACCGATGGTATGGAAACAGCTTCGCTCTGGATAGACCCCTCGGAATCCCATTGGTAGTATGACTATGTGTCTATGGGAATCTGAATCAGGGTAGGTGTATTTGGTCTTAACCTGAGACTTGCATCGCTAATACTTGCGACAATCAGTACGCTTTGGTTTTGGTCGTCCGGGACTTTAACAGGTTCTGTGTACGCCTCTTCTGGGTTTATTGAGAATCGTAGTGTATTGGGTGTGATGTCAAGATGGAAGTATCACTTCAGTCATATGGAGATGATGACCACACATGGATACAGAACTGGTACTCTAATGTGTTGCAACCATCAGGATAATATGACAAGGTCATGATTATCCAATTAAATAGACTAGTTGCTTGTGATCCAATATATGCTTCGTACGGGGCAGACACTATTCCATCCACATGCCTTACATGTGACATCATATACTGGATCGCAATACGCAATACTTGGTATACTACGCATGATATAGATTATATATTCCTTAAAGAATATTTCTGGAGAATTGGGTAGGCACGGTGTTTTGCTAGAAGCCAACCATGTCTTGTAAATCGGTAAGAACGTGGTACGGGGTACGCACGTATTCGGATAGTCCGACGACCAGATTTACTACCAACATATCCAGGGATCTCATGGGTCGCTTCCCGAAGATTCACCGATGACGTACGACTCGAACAGAATTAATCTGGGATTAATTATGAGAGAGAGACAATTAATCTAGGATTAATTACGGAAAGAATTTATCTGGGATAAAATTAAAAGAGTAGAGAGAGAACGATTAATTTGGAATTAATCTATTAAATAATATATTCGATATATTAATTGAAATTAGATTTCAACACGGAATTAAAATTGGATTTTAATTCGGGCGAACGAATTAATTTAGAATTAATTCGCGAGCGACTTTCGTAATAATTTTGCGAGGCACTATTATTTAATTAAATTTGATTTAATTACGTCGCAACGGAAAATTTGTTAATTCAGAATTAACGAACCTGAGCCCGATATGTGTTTTGCGGGCCCACTCGGATTTTGAATTAAGTGGGGCCCACATCAAGTCACATCACTAGTCAATCTCATCACTTTTTGGTGATGGAAGTTGTTAGTTGGTTTTAACTTGTAAAACACTTTTCCATTATTTTATTTTGATGTGTGATTGACTTATACTAACTTTTAAAGTTTGGTATTACTTTACTTTTGATTTTGAAAATCAAACAAATCACTCACACTCTCTCATTCCTCACCAAAACTGTGAATCACACTTCCTTCTCCTCTCATCTTCAATTGCCGAGAGTTGCTTCTTGACTTAGGGAAGATTTTGTTGCAATTTCTTCCATTGCTAGCACATAAAGGAGTCTACAAAGGTGATAGGGAAACTATCCAATTGAGTTTGGAATTCAAAGATCAAGCTTGGAGCTAAACCATTCATACAAATAAGAGCTTGGAGCACTACACAAAGGTTGGAAATTTTTGTTATCTACACATCCACCAATAGCCGATCATTGTGTGTATTTTTCCGCAATCTCACTTTGTTTATTCACACATGTTTATACTTAATAGATCATTGGCATGTTCTAGGAGAACCCAACACTTATAGCGAAGATTATTTCAATTTTCATCGGACATTGCTTCTGGTTTCTCCTCCAAAAAGACTAATACATCATAGTCCTTCACATATCGAAGGTCTTTCATCCTTCCTCTCCATGTGAAGTAATTGGTGCTTATTAACAAAATCATTTTTCTGTTGCCCCCATCCATCATAAAAAATTCAAAGTAGAGTTTCAGAAACCGAAGCTCACTGTTGCGTCAAGAATGGTCGAAAAGGGTGGAAATGACACTTCGTTCGTCAAAATCCGACACATGGACCAAAATATAAAATTTCAAAAGTTACAAGGGTCAAAGTGGAATTTCTGGGGAAAAAATATAATTTCCAAAAAAATATAAGGACCATTCTGAAATTTACTAAAGTTTTTGCTGACGTGGCCCTAGTGATGACGTGGCAAACACGTGGCGGCTGACTGTATGACACATGTCAGATGACTGGGCTGCTGACGTGTTTTACTGACAGTGCTGCTGACTGTACGTTGACGGCTGATGTGGCGCTGACGTGTGCTGACTAGATGATGATGTGGCAGTTGACTCAATGTCTTCAAGCTTCAGCAGGCGCGTGAGGTGCATGGCGGCGCGTGGGCACTCCTTTGGTTGGCGTGTGCGGCGTCTCTGGACCTCTGTTTGATCATCGGAAAATACCACCGTGCTCGTCTCATCGTGAAAAAACTGATGGTATGCTCAAAACCGATTTTTGACAACTTTCGTCGAAATCGATTTTCCGAACCGAAGTTCTGTTTCTGAGTTTCGGGATCCCTCTGTGTAACCTTAGCTCCTGATACCACTTGTTGTGATATATGTTTGACAATTATGACCCATATCGTCACTATTTGTACAGATCATGGTGTTGTTGTACAAATTAACTATGTGACAAAGGAGATTGCACTCTTATCATTTGTGATTAGATCACCTAGATGTATAAATGATGAGAGGTCCATATGATTTGTTCCTGGACGGAGAATGATATGAGATAGTATCAGTCCACGAAGGATAAATCATTAAATATCCCTAGTCATAGTATTATCGAGATTGGACATCGATAAATACGTAAAAGACTAGTATTACACTTGTGCGCGTTTGTGAGAGCACAACGGCATAGTTCTCATATATTTGGGTATAGGATACTCATGCAAGTGTAATAGGAGGTTGTGTTTTACCGTTGGTACGGGAAACAGCTTCGCTCTGGATAAGACCCCCTCGGAATTCCATTGGTAGTATGACTATGTGTCTATGGAAGTCCGAAATCAGGGTAGGTGTATTTGGTCTTAACCTGAGACTTGCACCACTAATACATACGACAATCAATATACTTTGGTTGAGGTCGTCCAGGGCTTTAACCGGTTTCTGTGTACGCCAATTCTGGGTATATCGAAAATCGTAGTGTGTTGGGCGTGATGTCAAGATGGAAGTATCACTCCAGTCATATGGAGATGATGGTCACGTAGGATACGTTACTGGTTCTCTTAAGTGCTGCAGCCATCGGGATAATATGACTTGGTCATAGTTATCGGAAATAGAGACTAGTTACCAGACATCCGACATGTGCTTCGTACGGGGCAGACACATTTCCAGCCCCAGGCCTAGCACGTAATCATCCGATGCTGGACAGAAATACGCAATACTATGGTATACTACGCTTGATAGAGATCCTTATTCCTGTAAGGATGTTTCCGGTGAATTGGGGAGGCATGACGCTTTGCTAGAGGCCAACCTTGTCTTGTAATTCGGTATAAACGTAGTACGAGGTACATACGTGTTCGGATAGTCCGACGACCAAATTTACTGCCAACATATCCGGGATCTCATGGGTCGCTTCCCAAAGATTCACCGATGACGTATAACTCGTACTCTAAATTAATCTGGGATTAATTAGAAGAGAGAGAAAATTAATCTGTGATTAATTACGGAGATATTTTATCTGGGATAAAATATCATTAAAGAGAGATAACGATTAATTTGGAATTAATCGAGAAATTAATATATTTGATATATTAAACGAAATTGGATTTCGACGCGGAATTAAAATTAGATTTTAATTCGGGCAATCGAATTAATTTAGAATTAATTCGTTAGCGACGTGAATAGTGACTTCGCTAGGCGTAATCATTTAATTACGACGCAACGGAAAATTCTTTAATTTAGAATTAGCGAACCCGAGCCCGAGATTATTTGCTAGCGCATTCGCATTTCGAATTCGAGTGCGGCACATCAAATCAAGCGTCAAATCACTAGTCGCATCAAGCGTCAAATCACTTGTCACTTTGAGTGATGTGACTTGACAAGTTGATGGATTGAAGTGATGTGAGTGGTTGGGCTTTAATTGTTTGACTTTTGAAAGCCAAATGCACATGAAATGAAATGCAAATTCAAATGTGTGTATAAGATACACAAATTTGGAATACATTTCACATCTCTCTCTCTCCCATTTTCTTTCTTCTTGTTCACGCCCAAGGGGCAAATTGCTTACTGGTTTGTAGCCAAAACCGTGAGCAGTGGGAGGCTTGGAGTGGGATTTTGTGGCAAAATCTCAAGTGCTATGACACTTACGAGACATGCGAAGGTGATAGGGAAGCTCACCCATGAGCCGGGAACCGTTCGACGAAGCTTGGAGCTTGACGAAGGACCAAAAATGAAGCCAAAACAGTGAGCAAAATCTGCACTGCAGTTCACGCCTAAACCAGTGAGCATTTTGAAGTTTTGTTGCTTCTGCGTCGCTCAACCGATCGATGTGAGTATTCCGCAACTTCGTCGATGTGTATTCGCAATATTTTTCATGCTTATAATTGATCTTGGGACCTAATTAGAAACCAACAATATAAACAATCACAACAGAGAAGAAGTGAGAGGAAAATACTTCTTTATTACTTAACAAAAAAATTACAAAGCTATTTCAAAAACTTTACAAAAAACCTCTCAAACACTCTTTCCTCTCTATATTAACTCAGTGGGATTTTTGGGATGATTTACAAATGACTCTGTGACTCCCTTATAGGGCCAAAAACGTGTGTTACAGTGCCACACGTTTTGGCAGTTGGCAATAAGCGTTACGTGTTTTGCCAACTTCTGTCAAGTTGGAGACTTCCAGCATGCTGCATGTTGGAGTCCAACAACTCTAACACAAAATAATCAACAAAAATGGTGATTCCGAAGAAAGTGGTGATTCCGACGGTGGGGCAGCTCCGGCAATAAGAAGTGGCTTTGTGCAAGCTTCGGCGGTCCAATTCCAATGGTAGTTAGCTGTGGGTTTTCGATGCAGAGAGAGAGGGAAGGAGGGAGAGAGAGGAAATGGGAGCTAGGGCACGATGCTTTTGTGATATTGTGTTTTTCTTATTGACGGAAATTTCATCGATAAATCTGTCAGTAGTAATAATTTAGTCCGTTTGTAAAATTCTGTCGAGTCGATATACTGTTGCTTACATATGGCGCCGTAAATTTGATCTTTATTTACTAACAGAAAACCATAAAAAATTTAGTCAGTAAATGTGACTGTAATTTTCTTAAGTCTTTTTTTTTTTATTCTGTCAATATATACTGACAGAATATTATTCATAGCTAATGCGATAATATTTCAAAATATAAATTATTTAAGAGATTTGAGGTTCGACTCCCATGTTTGTGTAATAATAGAATGACATTTGGTGTACATTTATATGACATTTTAATAAAATTATGAATAAGTGCGCATGCGATCTTCGCGTGATAATTAGAGTCATTAACAAGATAACTTTGCTATGAATCCATTAAATGAATACTATTTTTTAATTAAAAATTAAAAACATTATAAGGTGATATAATAAGTTGAGTAGTTGATTGGAGAAACAAAATGAGAGGATAAAGAAAATTATTTTATGCTTGTGTTTTCAATGATGTTGTTTGTTAAGGTTAGATTACTTGCTGCTTCATCTCTAAGAAATAAAACAGAAAAAGGCATAAATTCTTTGCTTGTAGTTCACAACAATCCTTACCCATCTCTTTAGGTCACTAACTTTAGTGCAGTCATTCAACTTTGTGTAGGGAAAATTGCAAGAACAAGGAAGTACATTCGTGTGGATTGCCAAATTTTTGGTCATTTAAGTTGAATAATATCTTGCAAATGACTTGAAGATGAAATTATCTTCTAGATATGCTGTTTAATAAAAGGAATCTTCAGAAATTATGTTGATGATAATGAATCAAAAATGTAGAAAGGGTGAGGATACTAAAAAAAAATGTGATATCCTGACCCTAATATACCGATGGAGAATAGATATAATACTGTAAAAATTAGAAAAAATCTACTCTATTTAAGATAAAATTTCAATTGCTAAAATCTATCATCCTTAAGTTTAATCAAATGGCATACTTTTAAACTATGCATAAAGTAAAGAGCGATAAATAATAAAATCAATATAAGATATTTATTGAAAGAATGAAAAACTCTAAAAAGAGAAAAATCATTCCCGATATAGGATACCTCCTGAATTAATTATAACGAGAAAAAATATAATAATGATAATTGGCCTATTACAAACCTACCGACTCAATCTATCCAAACTACAATAATTTGAAGCAACTCCTCATAACTATACTAGGTTCATTCTCTTGTAATTCTGAAGTCTTTGTAGTGAATATCCACCAAGCGAACTCACTTTTCAACAGGAACTCCAACAAACACTCTTCACCTTAAAACTCTGGAGGTTAAGATTTGATATGTATTTTGTGTTGATGCTTATCAAGGGAGAATCTCACAAGATGGAGACATGGAAGACTTAAATCTTCAAGGGTAAACTCTCATAAGAATAAGAAAACTCAAAAACAAAGGCTCTACATTTAGATTCCAACAATCATATATATAGTTTAGGGTTTCTAAGCCCTGAAAATAACTAGCAAAATGCGTTCATAAATTCTGAAATCACATTAATATTTGAACGTGCGTTCCACTTACTTCGCATGCTCAATCCATCATATTAGTGTTGGAACGCTTCTTTGCACGTGTTAGCACATGAGCATTATGGAGTGGACTTTCGAACTTCCCTTTGCACGCTGTTTGAATGTGACTAGACCCGACCACGTTCCGGTTCGGAACCGAAACCGAAACCGAACCGGAACCAAATCAGTTGGAACCGGATGGTTCCGGTTCCGGTTCCGGAACCGGAACCGTGAATGACCGGTTCGGTTGGGGTTCCATCCCAACGCGAACCGGTCGGAACCGCAAGGTTCCAGCGGTTCCAACAGGAACCGTACTAGCCGTTGGGGAAGGGCAGGGAGCCAAAAAATTTCGTTGGGGAAGGATAGGGAGCCAAAAAATTTGCCTTAACGGCCCATAAAAAAATGAAATAGTAAATTGCTAATATATCCCTAATAACGGTAATAAAACGGTTATATATAGGGCCATTTTTGGTATCAAAAAAAATTCTAGAACTTTATAAATAGGATTCATTTTTCATTATTTCAACACACCAATTTCTCAACTCTCTCAATTCCTACAATTCTCTTCTTCTCAATCTCAATTAGTTATTATCATTCTCAATTAGTCAATTTTCTTATTATTCTTACTTATTTCTTAAACAAAAAATGGCAAGCTCATCTGAGAACATAATGTCAAATATGCCAACCCAAGAGAGCGGCCCTAGTGTCGGTTCACAATCACGGAGAAGAGAAGTTAAGGCTCATTCCTCGGATGTTTTCAAAATTCATTTTCATTTAGACCGCCAAGACGATGAAACTTCAAGAGCAGTTTGCAACCATTGTGGGGTTTCCTACAAATTTTCTAGTGGATACGGTAATATGATCAAGCACCTGAGCAAGCCTTCAGTTTAGGAGGTAATATATTGGAAGCTAGACGATCTTCATTACATCCAAGAACTCTAGAAGTAACAGCTTGTGTGGATGATTGGACTCGAGCTGATATGAGACAACAAGAAGCTGCCCCCGATGATTTTGAAGACTTGTTCGATAATGCATCTGCAACAACAAGTGCAAGCGGAATCGGAGCTGAAGGATCAACTGATAATGATGATTGATAATTACAAAATTGTAAATTTACAAAGGGGAAATATCTTAAAATTGTAATGGAACTACGTGAGCTTTGATTCCTCTCACCCTTGGAGGATACGTAGGCAACTTAAATTTTTTAAAATTTAAGTTCAAGCTCTTCAATTTAATAATTTTATTTATTTATTAAATTAATGTAATTTATTTTAATTTATTTTCGAAATTAAAAAAAAAAATATTCGAACCGAACTGGAACCGGAACCGAACCAGTCGGTTCCGGTTCAGTTCACGGTTCCGGTTCTGGTTCCACTTAAGTGTGGAACCGACCGGCCGGTTCGGTTCCAAACCGGAACCGAACCGCCGGCCAGGTCTAAATGTGACAACTTGAACTTGACGAGAAATTTTCATTAATGACTTCCAAAGGCGGTTCAATTACGCCAAAGTCTTCAATACTCAATACAACTTAATTGAACTTGGTTTATTATCAATTTACCAAGACGTGAAACCTCAAACTCCCCATTTGATATTATATGACAAAATCACCTGATACAAAGAGACTACAACAATAGATAAAAATAACAAAGTCTACTATCAACAATCACGATATAGAAATATATAATTTGACTCAGTCTGATTGACTAATGAACAATAAAATTGAAATGTTGTAGTTATTACATTAGACCAAGCCCAAAATGACCAACATCCTTAGGTTATGTTAGGATTGATAGAAAGGGATGGTTTGTAATAGAATGTAATCCAATAGAATGGAATAAAATGGAATGGGAAGTAATTTACCATAATATTAGTTGGGAAAAAATGAGAAGTTTATAATATAATGTTCCAAAATATTATTTGATTAATAAAAGGTAATGGAATATCATGTAACTACGTAGGGTTTAAAGACAATTATATTTTTTTTTTAGATTATAAAAATAAAAGATATTTTAATGTTATTCTTTAAGGGACAAATTTGTCTCCACATGAAATATTTTTAAGTTATGATCCATCTCTAACCTCTTGATTTGGCCGGCTCATTTTCAATGGCTCAATGTCTTATTTTATTACACTCTTTTCCATTCCCATCCACTCTCTTCTATCTCATCTCATCTTTACATTTGAAGATAACGAAGGAAAAGATCAAGCAAATTTAGGAGGACAAAAGGCTCAAGGTGAGTTGTAGTTTATATAATTTATTTTGTTGCAAATTACATTATTTTTATAAATTCAGATTTGTTGCCATGAATATCTTGTGGGTCTGAGAGGAAGTAATGTTAAAAGGGTGATGTGTGATTATCATGTGCCGAATGTTGGTGGATGAAGTTAGGGTCTAGTAAAGTTAATGTGAAGGTTAAGAAAGGTTTTAATGTTTAATATTATTATGGAATTTACTAGGATTTAAATATATATTAGAAGAAATATATAAATAAGTACAAAATGGTGGAAATGGAGGAGAATAAAAAGAAGAAGAAGAAACGTAGATGATACATGGAGATAGATATGACAATTTTTCTGTCCCGTTTTAACAAGATCCAATCCCATTTGATATAGGATTTGAGACATATTTTTATGTCTTGTTACAGGGTAGGATAAGACAAAAAAATTATCCCGAAAATTCAAGCGGGACTGAACGGGACAACATGATTTAGCAAGATGGGATGTGATTTAACGGATGAGATATGATTTAATGAGATATGGGACGAGACCAAGACCAATTTTTATCCCGAAAAATATAACGGGACAAGACTGTGATGAATTTTCATCTCAGTTTCGTAAATAGGATATGATAAGAATTGACAAATTATGTCTCGTCCCGGCCCACTACCAACCCTACATGCAGACAATATTGGATTTGTATGTAAGATTTCGAGGTCCTTGTTATTATGTAAATTTTCATTGAAATCCCTGTAGGTTTGTAAAAGTCAAAGAGATCCCTTAGTTATATGAAACTTTATAGAGTTACCTAAAAGTTTTTAAAATTATAAGGGTGTTAATAGTTTAGAAATTTTTCAAATTTTCACAATAAAACCCAAAAGAATGACC
>SKCR01030023.1:0-81582 GCA_019454045.1 Zanthoxylum bungeanum
CCGCATCATTGCGTACTAACTGATCAATCCACAAGAAGTTCCCACTTCTCTCCCCCAATTACCATGACCTTGGGCCTAGTGAATTCTGCTACAAAGTCGGCCAGATCTTGCCTCTTGATTGACGCTCGGGGCAATAGGATACATTATATTCACTAAGCTCTGCGGACCATTTTTGTGATATTTTATATCGTACCGCAAGTATACGGTGTCAAATTTTAGTAAAGATGAGTGAAAGAGTGTCGAACCCACAAGGATTGTATTCAACTCACACTAAGTACCATAATTAGTAAACTTAACTTAATTTAGAAAACAATTTAGTAAGATCAAACTAGATAAATAAGATATGAAAATATTTAAATAGGAGAAACCAATACGAGAGAGATTCTAGAGTCTGATTTCACCTAGCTATCCCCTATGTATTTGTCATGGCAATCAATCCTTATTCAATTGGATTGTTTATAAGTCAAGAATCCTAAAGTATGACACTCCATCTCCTGAGCAATAGTGAAAGGATTATTAATCACCGATTTCGATATCCCTATAAAAATCTAGTAATCAACAATTCATTACGCTATGTGATTCTTTCTTAACGATTTCAAAGGATTATAGATTCTCCCGAACTCTACAAATATCCTAGGTTATATTCTCTAGATCCTATTCAAAATCCATCTCTCCCGAGCGATAGATTCTAAACATTCATCATCTCAATTTGTGGCCAACAAACAAGAAGTATTAAACGCAAGAGAATACAAATAAACTTAAATAAAACTTCATAAAACTTAAATTTACAAACAATACATAGGTTCAGGCATTAGTTACATCATCCTCTAGAATAATGGAGTTAGTTCATGACTAAAGACAAAAACAATAAAAACATGGTCATGAATCTAATAGAAATCATTAGAGTTGAAGAAAGAAACTAGATGATTAAACCCGAATTGAATCCCTTCCTCTTCAGACATCACCGTCTTCGTCTCCTCTTCTCACTCTTCAATCCTCCTCCTTGGATCTCGTTAAAAATATATGTTTTGTGTCTTGAGTTCTGTATTAGCCTCCTCTTTGGGTTTTAGATGAGCTTATGTATTTATAAGAAAGTCTTGGAGTCTTTGTGCATGTAAAACCCTAAAAATTGGTGTTTCTTGGCTCTGCGCAGCGCCGCGGTGTTGAAAACTGGCGCTGTGGCGCCCAACTTACTAGAATTCACTACGGCAGGATTTTGTGGGTGCGTCGCGACTCCCAGGAAGTTGGCATCGCGACGCAAGGGCAATTTTCTCGATGGTGATTTTTGCATTTTCCGCTTTTTCCATGTGCTTCTGATGCGTACGTAAGGTCCAAAAACACGTACAAATGCCCCAAAATCCATGTTCCAATGCTTCCTACAAATAAAAAATAAAAGAAACTATAAATTGATTAAATGATACATAATCTAACAAAATAGTAAGCTAAGAATGTAGGAATAAGTGGGTATGAACCGCACTTATCAACCATTTTATAAAAAGACCCGAGGTCTCAGGTCTATGCAATATTTGCCTAAGTGGGTGGTTGGTATATACCCCGATGGTGGTGAGCTTGGGACAATGGACGCAACTTCCTAGCTGCAGTAACTAAAGACAGGGCCATCAACTAATAGTCCGGGAATCGGGTATCGGCGTCTAATATGGCCTTACTAGAATAATACATAAGCCTCTGAATTTTGTCTATTTCTTGTACAAGCACCGAACTAACATCATGTTTTGAGACTGATGAGTGATAAATCTATCACTATTTCCCACTCATTTAACATAATATTTTGTATAGTTTCTTGAGTTTTGTGAATATTTTGATGTGTTTTGTGTTATTTTGTAGATAAATAAAGTTTCAGGACATTCTGGAGGTGATTTGGACCAAAACAGTGAAAATTGGAAAAAAGGCATTTTGGTAATTTGTGCGCGTCGCGACGCGCAAGACCTTGGTGTCGTGACGCCTAACATGCACCAAAGCTGCTAACGTGTGCCGGGTCAACGGGTCAGAATTTTAGAAGTTTGACTTTGCTAACATGCGCAATGCCACGTGTCACCATCACAGAGGATCCGCTAACATGCGCCGGGACACGTGTCACAAGCCTATGGTACCGACACTCCGCGTAACACGTGTCATCTTCTCATTAGACCGAATCATCGGTGAATCATATTATGCCACGTGTCATCTTCTCATTGAACTGAATATACCGCGTGCCACGTGTCGAATTCTTATTGGGCCGACGAAATCCGCGTCAACAGTCAAACTCAAAACGTGTGGACCAGTCAACTGTTCGAGCGTCGCAACGCCCAAACCCTTGGCGTCGTGACGCCCGTGGCCTACCAAAGTCTATAAATTGAGCTCGAGATTTCAGTTTCATTTGCACCATTCTCTCTCATTTCTTTGATGTAAATAGGGAGTTTCTCTCTCTAGTTTCTTTTAATTTAAGTTTTGTAATTAATTTTTAATTACGTTCTGTAATAGTAATTAATTTTTGTAATAGTAATAGTAATTTATCTTGTTTTTACTGTTTCAGTTTTATTATTCAACCATGATGAGGTAATTTCCCCTTGCTAAGGTGAAAGGTAATTCTTTTACTGTTACTATTTAGATTAATCTCCCTTAAATATAATATATTTACTATTTAAAATTTGACTAAATAAGGATACCGCCATATTGGTCGGTTGGCTATTAAATTTAAATTGGTTTAAACCTGACTAATCAAGGATACCGCCTATATGGCTGGTTGCTAATTAAATTTTCTTACCGCTTATATGGCAGGTTCATGGACAAATCATACCGCCTTTATGGCTGGTCGGACTTAATTTTAATTAATCAGGTTACCGCCTATATGGCTAGTTGGTAATATTATCACAAGTTTATACATTATTTTATAGGAGATATCTAAAATAGTAAATAGTAAAAGTAATTCCTTTTACCTTAGCATTTTATTTTATTGTAATTTACTTTTCAGTATTTACTTTACCGCATTTACTATTTCGCATTTTTACTTTATGGCTTTTACTTTTAAGTTTTTACTAGCCCTAGCCATGTGTCATAACTAAGTTAGTTATCTAGGGTTGTGATGAATTTCAATATCACCGGTTTATAAGGGTTAGATTATAGTTTGGGTAATATAAAGATTTATTTATTGAGTCTTAATCTTAATGCTTTTTATTAACTGGCCACTAATAAAATTGATTAGGAAAACTTAAAATGAACTAGACATAGGGATTTTAAGTTTGAGACCTTAGACTCAATAGCCCACGATCTTCCTTGAGGATAGATAACCCTTTAATAGATTTCCTTACATGATAGACATATACCTGTCGGACGGGGGTAGCCATAATTGGAACTTAAACTTAATGAATCCAGATAATTTGGTTGACATAGACATATGGTTCAATTGGGTTAAACTGGGTATTTGTGTCTGACCATCCACATAGGCTTTCACATAATTTAGTGTTCCAGGTTAATAAATTAATATATTACCCAGCTATAAGATAACCACTTCATCTTTAAATAATATTTGAAAGATTCACAACCCTAGATAGTTTTTAATATTGAATTTTCTTAAAACCTACTTTCAAACAATTTTATTTACTTGTTTTTAAATTTAGAATCGTCACCATTTCAAATCAATCAAACAACCTGTTAGATACTAGTAATCATTTGACCTCATAAAATTAATAGCTTAGGTATTAAGTCCTCGTGGGATCGATACTTTTTATACTACTTGAACGATAAGTGCGCTTGCGTTATACGCGTGTGTAAGCACCGGTCAAGTTTTTGGCGCCGTTGCCGGGGATTTATTTATCTTTCACTATTAGTTTAGAGGTTAGATACCTTTACTTGTATCTATTTTCTTTTTACTTATTGTTTTTGTTCTCTTGTGTTTCAGGTTCTCAGATCCTTCATGAGATGAACTAGAAGCTTTGAACTTCGACCGCTTGACCCGGAAACTGAAAGAACCATTAGACAGTTGAGAAGGGAAAGGCGAGAAGGCCAAGAAGCTTTAGTTAACATGGAACCTGAACCTTTGGAGGTTGCACCACCAATTCCCTTTCGAGACAGAACCATTCCGGTGGTTGACAGACTCATTTCTTGTATTATACTTCCTCCCTTAGCAGCAAATGCGGGTGACATCAAAACATGCATTCAGATGATTCAGCAGTCAGTTCAGTTTGGGGGGAATGCAACTGAAGATCCTAATGCCCACATCAGCAACTTCCTGGAAGTTTGCGGCACTTTCAATTACAACCGAGAAGCTAAAGAAGCAATGAGACTGCGTGTTTTCCCATACTCCTTGAAGGACAGAGCTAAAGCTTGGCTACATTCACTACCAGTAGGTTCTATCACAACTTGGAACACTTTAGCCACCAAATTTCTTGCAAAGTACTTTCCACCAGCCAGAACTGGAAAACTGAGAAATGACATTACATCATTTGTACAACAAGACTCTGAAACTCTCTACGAAGCTTGGGAAAGGTACAAAGATTTGCTCCGAAAATGTCCTCACCGTGAGATTCCAAAATGGCTTCAAGTCCAAATATTCTATAATGGACTTTCTGGAATAATGAGAACCACAATCGATGCTGCTGCTGGAGGAGCTTTAATGGCGAAATGAGAAGATCAAGCCTGGGAACTAATCGAAGAAATAGCCAACAACAATTCCTTGTGGCCAACAGAAAGGAGCATGATCCAATGAATTGCAGGAATTTATGAAAGTGGAGCCAATACAGCAGTCAACGCCAAACTGGATCAGATATGCAAATTTATGGAGACTCTTACCACTGGATCCACAAGTTCACCATATGGAGGAGCACCAGAGTCGAACCAACTTGAAGAAACGGTGAATTTTGTCAACAATTTCAACAGACAGGGGAACAATCCTTATTCCAACACCTACAACCCATGGTGGAGGAATCATCCTAACTTTTCATGGAGCAACAATTCAGGCCAACAGTAGAACTATCCACCACCTGGATTCCAACAACAGAACAAAGGCCAGGAGCAGGCAAATGAACCAGGAATAGCAGAAGTACTGGCTCAGTTAAAAAAGTACGATGTTGTGATTCAGAGCCAATCAGCTTCTATTAAGGCACTGGAGAATCAAATTGGACAACTGGCCAATGCTCAGAGTTACAGACCACCAGGTAATCTTCCTAGCAACACAGAGCCAAATCCAAGGAACCGAGGGAATGAGCAATGTCAAGCCATTACTTTGAAAAGCGGTACTGAAATCAACAAAGATGTTGGAATCAATGTGTCCCAAGAAGAAGTTCCAAAAGAAGCAGAGCAACAGATGGAGGAAAAAGAAGCAATGGAAAAAGAACCAGAAAGAATCACTCCACCTCCACATTTTCCTCAGCGTCTTCAGAAAAAAAAACTGGACAAGCAGTTTGCTCGTTTCCTGGAGGTGTTCAAAAAGCTGCACATCAACATTCCATTTGTAGAAGCCTTGGAAGAAATGCCTAGTTATGTCAAATTCATGAAAGACATTATTTCACGAAAACGGAGATTGGGAGACTACGAGACAGTAGCATTAACGGAAGAATGTAGCGCCATCATTCAGAGGAAACTTCCCCCGATGTTGAAAGATCCTGGCAGTTTCACTGTCCCATGCACCATTGGAGAACATTACATCGGTAAGGCTTTATGTGATTTAGGAGCCAGTGTTAACTTAATGCCTTTTTCTATTTACAGGAAACTACAGATTGGAGAAGCAATGCCTACCTCAGTCTCGTTGCAATTTACTGATTGAACACTCGCATTTTCAAGAGGTGTTGTTAAAGATGTGCTTGTCAAAGTCGACAAACTAATCCTCCTAGCAGATTTCATCATCCTTGACATGGAAGAAGACAAAGAAATACATATCATTCTCGGGAGACCATTCTTGGCTACAGGTAAAACTGTGATTGATGTGCAAAAAGGAGAACTGACCATGAAAGTGCAGGACCAAGAAGTGACCTTTAATGTTTTCAAATCCATGAAACTCCCGAGTGATGAAAAGGAAGAAGAATGCTTCAAAGTTGATGTTGTTGATAGTATCGTTCAGGATATTGAGCCAAATACCACAGATACACTTGAAGCTTGCATCACCAACATGACTGACAGCGAGCTAGATGCTGAAATCCTGGAATGTATCAACTACTTGATAAACCATTCTGATTCAAAGCGAAACCACCAGTTGAAAGCTTGGAACTGCCAAAGAAAGATCGAATCAAGCCTTCGATTGAAGAACCACCACAGCTGGAGCTGAAGTTACTTCCGAGCCATCTCAGGTATGCATTTCTTGGAAACACTTCTGAATTACCTGTTATTATTTCTTCTTCACTAACATTGGAGCAGGAGAAAAGCTACTGAGAGTATTACGAGAACACAAAAGATTCATTGGCTGGACTATAGCAGACATTCGAGGCATTAGTCCATCATTTTGCATGCACAAGATTCTGATGAACGATGAGTACAAACCCACAGTGGAGCATCAACGGAGACTTAATCCAATCATGAAGGAAGTCGTGAAGAAGAAATAATCAAATGGTTGGATGCTGGCATCATTTATCCCATTTCAGATAGTAGTTGGGTGAGTCATATGCAGTGTGTACCAAAGAAATGAGGAATTACTGTGGTTACCAATGAAAAGAACGAGCTAATCCCAACAAGAACGGTGACTGGATGGAAAGTATGCATGGATTACAGGAAGCTGAACAAAGCCACGAGAAAGGACCATTTTCCGCTACCATTCATTGACCAAATCTTAGACAGACTGGCAGGACATGAGTTTTATTGCTTTCTGGACTGATATTCAGGGTACAATCAGATTTCCATCGCTCCAGAAGATCAGGAGAAAACCACATTTACATGTCCCTATGGTACTTTTGCTTTCCGCATGATGCCATTTGGATTATGTAATGCCCCCGCCACTTTTCAGCGTTGCATGATGGCTATATTCTCAAACATGCTGGAGCAGAGTATGGAGGTTTTTATGGATGACTTTTCTGTGTTTGGAGATTCTTTTGACCACTGCTTGCAAAATTTGGAACATGTGTTACAAAGGTGCGAAGATACAAACTTGGTGCTCAATTGGGAGAAATGCCATTTCATGCTACATGAGGGCATTGTTCTTGGACATCGGATCTCACAAAAAGGAATCGAGGTAGACAAAGCAAAGATTGAAACAATTGAAAAACTACCTCCGCCGACATCTATCAAAGGGATTCGGAGCTTTCTCGGACATGCAGGTTTTTACAGGAGATTTATCAAAGACTTTTCCAAGATTGCAAAACCTCTTTGCAATCTTCTGGAGAAGGATGTGCCTTTCAACTTCACCAAAGAATGCCAGGAAGCCTTTGAGATCTTAAAACAGAAGATGATTTCTGCCCCCATCATTGTAGCACCGGACTGGACCCTTCCATTTGAAGTGATGTGCGATGCTAGTGATTTTGCTGTAGGTGCAGTTTTGGGACAACGCAAAGCAAAGATTTTCCACACCATTTGCTACTCCAGCAGAACTCTGAATCAAGCTCAACTCAACTACACAACCACTGAAAAGGAGTTGCTCACAGTTGTGTACGTTTTTGAAAAATTCTGCTTCTGTCTGCTGGGTCCCAAAGTGGTGGTCTACACAAATCATTCAGCAATCAAATATCTGATCACAAAGAAAGATGCCAAACCCAGATTGATCCGTTGGATACTTCTTCTGCAAGAATTTGATGTAGAGATTCGAGACAGAAAAGGGACAGAAAACCAGGTGGCAGATCATCTATCGAGGCTTGAGAATGGAGAAACAGTTGGAAAAGAACTTTCAATCAAAGAAAATTTTCTAGATGAACAGCTGTTTGCCATGAAACAACAGGAAGTCCCTTGGTATGCTGATTATGTCAACTACATTGTGTCAGGAAAATGGCTGTTGGAATGGACAACTCAGCAACGGAAGAAGTTCTTCAAAGAAGTCAAGCATTATGTCTGGGATGAACCGTACCTGTTTAAACGTTGTGCTGATAAATTATTAAGACGGTGTGTTCCAAAGAAGGAGGTCAACGGTGTTTTGTAGCACTGTCATTCATCACCATATGGCGGACACTTCAGCGGAAATAAAACTGCAGCAAAAGTTCTTCAATCAGGTATTTTCTGGCCCACTCTTTTTAAAGATGCTTATCTTTTTGCTTTTCAATGTGACAGGTGCCAGAGAACGGGGAATATTTCGAGGAGAAATGAAGGACCATTGCAAAACATTCTAGAATTGGAAATATTCGATATGTGGGGCATAGATTTCACGGGACCCTTTGTTCCATCATTCAGAAACCTGTACATCCTGGTTGATGTAGACTACGTCTCCAAATGGGTCGAAGCAATTGCACTTCCATCCAATGATTCAAAAGTGGTGATCAAATTCCTTAAAAAGAACATTTTCACTCAATTCGGAACACCTCGTGCAATCATCAGCGATGGTGGCTCACATTTCTGCAACAGATACTTCGATGCACTCCTATCAAAATACGGAGTTACTCACAAGGTTGCCACAGCTTATCATCCACAGTCAAATGGACAGGTTGAGGTTTCAAACGAGGAGATCAAAATAATCCTAGAGAGAACCGTTGGATCAACAAGGAGAGACTGGTCTACAAAACTAGATGATGCATTATGGGCCTACCGGACAGCTTACAAGACACCCATTGGTATGCCCCCATATCAATTGGTGTTTGGGAAAGCGTGCCATCTACCAGTTGAGCTTGAACACAAGGCATACTGGGCACTGAAGAAGTTGAATCTTGATTCACAAGCTGCATGAGAGAAAAGACTTCACCAACTCAACGAATTGGAGGAATTTCACTTACAAGATTATGAGAATGCCAGATTGTACAAAGAAAATACCAAGAAATGGCATGACTGAAAAATAGTGCATAGACAGTTGGAACCAAGGCAACATGTGTTGTTGTACAATTCGAGGTTGAAACTTATTCCTGGAAAGTTGAAATCTAGGTGGTCAAGTACATTTGTGATCACTCAGGTTTTACCTTATGGAGCTGCTGAGTTACTGGATCCCAATACCAACAACACATTCAAGGTTAACAGTCAGCGTATCAAACACTACTGGGGAGAATCATTTGAGCGATAAAAAGAAAGTGTCACACTTTCAGATCCAGCCTAATGATCGAGAAGTAAAGTCTAGCTGACGAATTTAAACTTAGCGCTCGCAGGGAGGCAACCCATGCAATTTTTGTATATATTTTGATTTGGTGTAATTTAATTTTGTGTGTTTAGTTTTTGCAGATTAAGACATTACAAGATGGAAGAAGCTCTCGCAAATCTTCACAAGCAATTTCCTTCTCTCCCTCAAAAATCTCTGATGAAAGTTTACAAAGCTCGCTTGGAACAGATGAGACTACTAACAATCCATGGTGTTCCTAATGACATTCGTTGGGTAACTGAAACACGGGTCCGATTGGCAGGTGAGTCTTCTGACTCTTTTATTTCACATCTGCCTAGTTTTGGAAGAAACACCTATGCAAAGAAACGTAGAGCTAAGCAAATGGGTGTTTGTTACAAATGTGCACGCTGGAATTGCAATACTCATTGTCGTTCTTTAGGAATGGTGTCTGATAATCGCGAAGATAAGATTATATTCATTAGGGATGGCTTGAGTAAGGAGTCTGTAGATAATATATCTTCGACTCTTGAGACGCATCCCAGTGGATATGTACACATAGCCATTCGCAAATTACATACATAATTTCAAAAAGAAAGACAACAGTTAAGTCTTGGGAATCTACCTCAAAAAGACCCTGTTTGTCAATTTATAAGAAAATTGGATGGGAAGCTTGTCCCTGACGCATAGACGTCAATGAAGCCGCTACTTTTCTTGTACATATTATATCTCTTTTTCTTTTCCTAATAATTGTGATTTGTTTTGTTGTTTTCTTTTATTTTCTCAGACAGGATCCAGACCTTTTTGACTATCACGATTTATTTTGCTACTAATCGTCCTTTGGAAAATACTTGTGTTATTTTTACTCACCCTTTTCAGGTAATATAAATTCAACCCATTATTGCACTTTTGAAGACATCCAGAGTAAAACATGGAAGCCACTTCAAGAAGACGAGTTGAAAACATCTGTGTGTTTTGCGGTAGTTGTGTTGGTACTAAACCACAATACGTAGAAGTAGCACAAGAATTGGGTGGAGTCTTCGCTGTAAGAAATATGCACTTAATATATGGAGGAGGCAATCTTGGACTAATGGGGATCGTTTCAAAGGCCGTACAGGAAGGAGGCGGTCATGTTTTGGGAATCATCCCAAAACCCTTTACAGAAGCAAATCTTATTGAACCATCAAACGGAGAGGAACTGATCGTGACAGGTATGTCTGAACGACTGGTAGAAATGATTAACCGTGCTGATGCTTTTATTGCTTTGCCAGGTGGCTTGGGTACATTAGAGGAAATTTTTATAGTGCTATCTTGGGCGAACTTGAACATACACCAGAAACCAATTGGGTTGTACAACGTTGATGGATTTTATGATTTTCTTTGTATGTTTCTTGATAATGCCCCTAGAAATGGGTTCGTGTCAAAACCTTTAAAAGAACTCTTTTTTACTGCCAGAACTGCTCCAGATCTAATTGACCAACTCTTAGCATATGAACCACAAGTTGACCCTATCCTTTCAAAGATAAATTGGTCCGAGGACGATCGTGGTAAGAGGCGTCGGATTAATCTGGATCTTAACCTTTAATTTCCTGTAGAATTTCAGCTAACCAGGTATTATTTTCTAAACTCTTCTTCTCATGTTTAAGACATTGGGGACAATATCTCATTTAGGTTTGGGGGGAGGGAATTAGTTTATCAGTACCTTGTTTTTAGTTTGTGTGTTTTTTTTATTTTTAGTCCAAAATTTTTCTAAAAATACAAAAAAGTTGAAAAATTTTCAAAAAATTACAAAAATATTTTGTGTTTTTATGTTTTTATTTTGACTAAAAGGGTGAAATTGGTGAGAGATAGCTGAGTAAGGAGTTCCCACTCCTGATACGTATCTCAAGCCATTTATTTCGGAACAAGTTAATTTTTGTTTATTTCCTTTTAAATTATTTAATTTGTAAATTCTCATTAACACTGACTAAAATGGATCTTCATAAGCTCAGTTGGCAGGTATTATCAATATGCATAGTAACATAAGGACATAAGCTAAAATTGAAAAGTTTTTAATATTCAGTGCTCTAGTTTAATTGGAGGAAGCATCTCAAAAAAGTGATGGAGTAAAAAAAAATTCTGAGATCCGAGTTATTAAGTCTGTAAGGGTGTTTTAACACCTAGTGCCCTAAAGCCAACTGGTTTGGGAGTCACTGGCCCAAAGCTCGCTACATGCATCAAAGATGCTGCAAAAATATATATATCTGAAGTCTGAGTAATTAAGTTCGTAGGGGTGTCTTAACACCTGGTGCCCTAAAGCCAACTGGTTTGGGAGCCACCGACCCAAAGCTCACTACATAGACGGAATGTATTGTATATAAATAAATAAAAAATCAGAAAAATCGAAAAAATTACTCCATTGGTATAAAAAGGTGTGAATTCTGATAAAACTTTAGGACAAAAATATTACTCTCTTATCAACTGCACTTGTGACTGTTGCGGGCAAAAATGAGTTGTTTAATATTTTGTTAGCTGTGTATATTGAGAATGGTAAATATAATCGGATAATTTACTTATTCAGTAATTTAGAAAGAAAGAAAACAACTAGTAACTCGGAGTAGAAGTTTCACCTGATTAGTCACTAACTTCTTTATTCTCTTTTCTCTTGTCTTTTTACTTTTGTGTGCATTAGTTTCACTACCCTTTTACTTTTGTAAAATGTTTGTGGGTATCATTGCTGTAAGCCCTCACGAGACTACAACTCGTCCACTAAGGACATCTAGGGGTTTAAAGGCTTCTTTCATACGCTAAATGCAACTGTGATCCCTACGAAAGTGGCTTAGTAAAATTTTATTTTAAATGTTATTTATGTTATTTTATTTTATGTTTTGCTCGAAAACTAGCAAAATGTTAGGTTTGGGGGTGTGATGAGTGATAAATCTATCACTATTTCCCACTCATTTAACCTAATATTTTGTATAGTTTCTTGAGTTTTGTGAATATTTTGATGTGTTTTGTGTTATTTTGTAGATAAATAAAGCTTCAGGACATTCTGGAGGTGGTTTGGACCAAAACAGTGAAAATTGGAAAAATGGCATTTTGGTAATTTGTGCGCATCGCGACGCCTAACATGCACCAAAGCTGCTAACGTGCGCCGAGTCAACGGGTCAGAATTTGAGAATTTTGACTTTACTAACGTGCGTTGTGCCACGTGTTACCATCACAGAGGATCCGCTAACATGCGCCGGGACACGTGTCACAGCCTATGGTGCCGAAACTCTGCGTAACACGTGTCATCTTCTCATTGGACCGAATCATCGGTGAATTATATTATGCCACGTGTCATCTTCTCATTGAACCGAATATACCGCGTGCCACGTGTCGAATTCTTATTGGGCCGACGAAATCCGCGTCAACGGTCAAAGTCAAAACGCGTGGACCAGTCAACTGTTCGAGAGTCGCGACGCCCGTGGCCTACCAAAGTCTATAAATTGAGCTAGAGATTTCAGTTTCATTTGCACCATTCTCTCTCATTTCTTTGATGTAAATAGGGAGTTTCTCTCTCTAGTTTCTTTTAATTTAAGTTTTGTAATTAATTTTTAATTACGTTCTGTAATAGTAATTACTTTTTGTAATAGTAATAGTAATTTATCTTGTTTTTACTGTTTCAGTTTTACTATTCAACCATGATGAGGTAACTTCCCCTTGCTAAGGTGAAAGGTAATTCTTTTACTGTTACTATTTAGATTAATCGCCCTTAAATATAATATATTTAGCATTTAAAATTTGACTTAATAAGGATACCGCTATATTGGTCGGTTGGCTATTAAATTTAAATTGGTTTAAACCTGACTAATCAAGGATACCGCCTATATGGCTGGTTGGTAATTAAATTTTCTTACCACCTATATGGCAGGTTCATGGACAAATCATGCCGCCTTTATGGCTGGTCGGACTTAATTTGAATTAATCAGGTTACCGCCTATATGGCTGGTTGGTAATATTATCACAAGTTTATATATTATTTTATGGGAGATATCTAAAATAGTAAATAGTAAAAGTAATTCATTTTACCTTAGCATTTTATTTTATTGTAATTTACTTTTCAGTATTTACTTTACCGCATTTACTATTTCGCATTTTTACTTTATGGCTTTTACTTTTAAGTTTTTACTAGCTATAGCCATGTGTCAAAACTAAGTTAGTTATCTAGGGTTGTGATGAATTTCAATATCACTGGTTTATAAGGGTTAGATTATAGTTTGGGTAATATAAAGATTTATTTATTGAGTTTTAATCTTAATGCTTTTTATTAACTGGCCACTAATAAAATTGATTAGGAAAACTTAAAATGAACTAGACATATGGATTTTAAGTTTGAGACCTTAGACTCAATAGCCCACGATCTTCCTTGAGGATAGATAACCCTTTAATAGATTTCCTTACAGGATAAACATATACCTGTCGGGCGGGGGTAGCCATAATTGGAACTTAAACTTAATGAATCCAGATAATTTGGTTGACATAGACATATGGTTCAATTAGGTTAAACTGGGTATTTGTGTCTGACCATCGACAGAGGCTTTCACATAATTTAGTGTTCCAGGTTAATAAATCAATATATTACCCAGCTATAAGATAACCACTTCATCTTTAAATAATATTGGAAAGATTCACAACCCTAGATAGTTTTAATATTGAATTTTCTTAAAACCTACTTTCAAACAATTTTATTTACTTGTTTTTAAATTTAGAATCGTCACCATTTCAAATCAATCAAACAACCTGTTAGATACTAGTAATCATTTGACCTCATAAAATTAATAGCTTAGGTATTAAGTCCTCGTTGGATCGATACTTTTTATACTACTTGAACAATACGTGCGCTTGCGTTATACGCGTGTGTAAGCACCGGTCAGAGACAACTAAATACATAAATAACCTCTCATCTGGAGTTGGCTTAACAAGAAATGGAGGTTGGGTCAAGTACCTTTAGAGCTCTTGGAATGAATCCTCGCACTCGATCGTCCATTCGAATTTCTTTTTTGCCTTCTTGATCAGTTGGAAGAAAACATGGCACTTATCAGTTGCATTGGAGATAAATTGATTGAGCGTCGCTACCCGACCGATTAAGCTTTGTAAATTTTTCATCGTCCTAAGAGATTTTAGATCCAACACCTCCATAATCTTCTGAGGATTGGCCTTAATGCCTCTCGCGCTGACCATAAACCCCAAAAACATTCTCGATGATACCTCAAACAAACACTTGTCTGGGTTCAGCCAAAGTTTCTCTGAGGTTTTTCAGATGGTACTCAGGCACTACTGTCATGGATATCATGTCATCGATATAAACTTGCACTGTCTTGCCGATGAGGGGCTTGAAGAATTGATTGACCAACCTTTGATACGTTGCACCCGCATTCTTTAGTCCGAAAGTCATCACCTTATAACAATACAACCCCTTATTGGTAATAAAGGTTGTCTTATTTTTATCCTCAGGGTGCATTTTGATCTGGTTATACCCCGATAAAGCGTGCATAAAATTGAGCAGTCTGTGGTAGGTTGTTGAATCCACCAGTTGATCCACTTTTGGAGTGAGAAACTATCAAAGTGACATGTGATTTGACGCTTGATGCGACTAATGATTTGACGCTTGATTTGACTTGCGTGCCGCACTCGAATTCGAAATGTGAATACGCTCGTAAATAGTCCTGGGATCGGGTTCGTTAATTCCAAATTAATGAATTTTCCGTTGCGACGCAATTAAATGATTACGCCTAGCGAAATCACTATTCACGTCGCTAACGAATTAATTCTAAATTAACTTGTTCACCCGAATTAAAATCTAATTTTAATTCCGCGTCGAAATCCAATTTGGTATAATATATCGATATATTATTTAATCGATTAATTCCAAATTAATCGTTATCTGTCTTTAAATGATATTTTATCCCAGATAAAATATCTCCGCAATTAATCCCAGATTAATTTTCTCTCTCAAAAATAATCCCAGATTAATTAAAAGTGCGAGTCATACGTCATCGGTGAATCTTCGGGAAGCGACCCATGAGATCCCCGAATATGTTGGCAGTAAATCGGGTCGTCGGACAATCCGAACACGTAAGTACCTAGTACTACGTTTGTACCGATTTACAAGACAATGTTGGCTTCTAGCAAAGCGTCATGCCTACCCAATTCTCCAGAAACATGCTTACAGGAATAAGCGATCTATATCAGGCGTAGTATACGTAGTATTGTGTATGTCGATCCAGTATCGGATGATCACGTGCTAGGCCTGGGGCTGGAATTGTGTCTGCCCCATACGAAGCACATGTCGGATGTCTGGTAACTAGTCTCTATAATCGAATAAACCTGACCTTGTCATTTTACCCCGATAGCTGCAGCATATAAGAGACCAAGTTCCGTATCCTACGTGACCATCAACTCCACTATGACTGGAGTGATACTTCCGTCTTGACATCACACCCAACACACTACGATTCTCGATATACCCAGAAGAGGCGTACACAGAAACCGGTTAAAGCCCTTGACGACCAAAACCAAAGTATATTGATTGTCGTAAGTATTAGCGGTGCAAGTCTCAGGTTAAGACCAAATACACCTACCCTGATTTCGGACTTCCATAGACACATAGTCATACTACCAATGGAATTCCAAGGGGGTCTATCCAGAGCGAAGCTGTTTCCCGTACCATCCGTAAAAAACAACCTCCTATTACACTTACATGAGTATCATATACCCAAATATATGAGAACTATGATGTTGTTCCCTCACAACGCGCACAAGTGTAATACTAGTCTTTTACGCATTTATCGATGTCCAATCTCAACAATGCTCTGACTAGGGATATTTAATGATTTATCCTTCATGGACTGATATGTCTCATATCATTCTCAATCCAGGAACAAATCATAGGGACCTCCTATCATTTATACATCTAGGTGATCTAATCACAAATGATAAGAGTGCAATCTCCTTTGTCACATAGTTAATTTGTACAACAACACCATGATTTGTACAAATAGTGACGCTATGGGTCATAATTGTCCAACAATCTCCCACTTGGCCTATAGCCAGTCACTCGGTGTCTAAAACCCGAACTATGTACGGTTGGCTCAAATTGATGAAAAGGCTTTCGTCATCGGATTTTCATGATTATCATATGATGCGAGTTATTCGATCATCACATCGCTACGATGTATGATCCGAACGAATCAGATGAATATCGAAGTATATATCTGGATCGTTGATGAGACCATTAATTCTTTAGCCTGTGCTGACGCCTAGCTCAGTTGCTAACAGAATTATATCTAATCTAATTAGATTTGTTATCGACCCAAATGGCTTCTATTGCTGCCTCAGCTGTAGCAATAACCCGCATTTGTTGTTTATTCGGTAACAGTATCTTGCTTGGTAGATCTCCAGCTCACTGTTCAGTTATTCAAACTTTGTAGTACCGTTTAGCGACTTATAGTTGTTTTTCCGGTTAGGAAACTTGCTACAGTGGTCCCCGTCACTTCAAGTTCTCCATCTCCATAGTTTAAGACAACATCCTTAGTTCTCTAAGAAACTAACGGATGTTCTTAAAATCAATCCAGTGACTATCACTTGGATTGGCCTGATTGTGACTCCATATGCTCAAAGTGTATGAGACACCAGGTCACGTACATTTATTAATATACGAGTTCTCGGAGAGTCTTAACAACTTTAAATCTATCACAGTAGATCTTTATTCCTAGAATAAAGGTTGTTTCTCCCAAGAATTCCACGGATAATTTTCTCAAAAGCCAAGCTTTCACCGATTGTTTTTATGGGAATTTCCTTTCCAAGAAATGACAAATATTATCATTATTGTACAGGACATTTACTGTCAGTGCGCTCCCACTAACCCTCTTATATACACAAGAATCATTTCATTTTGAATCAAATCATAAACTATTATGATTACATCAAAACGATAATTCCAAGAACCTAATGCTTGCTTCAATCCAAACATGGATGGAATAACCTGCAAACCTTGTTTGCTAGTTTTGGTACGACAAAACTGACAGGATGTTGTAAACATCCTCTGAAAGGTTTCCTTTTCAGGAAAGCGATTTTCCCGTTCAGCTGACATATTTCATAAATGAAACATGCAGCATCAGCAAGCATTATCCAAATGGATTTACTGTAGCAACAGGTAAAAGGTTGAATCGTAATCAACACAATGTTGATAACGATACCTTTCCGCTAAAAGCCTAGCTTTATACGTTGGTATGTTGCCTTCCATGTATGTCTTCCTTGAAGACATATATGGTACCAACAGGCACAATTCCTTGCGGTACATCAACTAGTATCCAAACTTGGTTGATATACATGGAATCCATTTCGGACTCATGACACTTTGTCATAATAGGGAGTTGATACCTTGTATCACTTCCTCATACGTAGTCAGTCGGTATTCCTCAATAAGATTGACATCTTTATGAGGTGAGATCAGAAACCCATACCTCAGGTTGTTTTCTGACTCTCTCCGACATACGTGATTCTTGTGTATTCGAAGATTAATGGTATAGTTTCATCCTTGATGAACTATATATGTTCCATTAAAGACTCGGTGCCTCTGAATAGTATTACTACGATTTTCATCGAGTTTTACTATCCTCCCACTTACCACTGCATATCGGTATTCCTTTTGGGAAAACCGCATTGTGAGCAACAATCTAATTGTTCTCATGTGAGATGTATAAGTACTATACTTTGGTATCCCTAGGATAACCTACAATTCGGCACTTATCCAATTTGGATTTTAGTTTGGTATCATCCAAACATATGCCTAGCATACCCAAATATACATGAATGTGAAACCCGGTTTCTTTCCTGATCATATCTAAATTTTTGCACTGTTTAATACTTATCCGTTGAAGGAAATGGTAGCTCAGAGCGACTCATAATTAACCTTATCATGTCCAATAAAATTTGTTATTCAGTTCGGACACACCGTCAAACTGACGTGGTCCGGGAGGAGTCCTCATTGAAAGAATACTATACTCTTTCAAGTATTTTAGAAAAGTATTTTCATTACGGTCTTACCGTGACGATCTAATACTTTAGCCGATCTGTTTGTCTACTTCGTGTCGAAACTTTAAAAGTTTTCGATTTGTGTTCTTCAAAAGAAACACATAACCATAACGCGATGCCATATCCGTAAAGGTCACGAAATATTCATATCCACCTCTAGCCTAGCTAGACATGGACCCACTTACTTTACTATGAACTAGGGCTTACAGATCTGTGGCATTTACACTTTTACCAAGTAAAGTGTGTTTTAGGTACTTTACCTAATAAACTAGATTCGTAGACTTTATTTGATAGAATCAAATCCGTCCGAGTATCCACTCTCAAAAGTGTGGATATACGAGTCTTGTTTAAATTGGTTCCTAGACAACAATGTCACAACTGAGTTTCTTCTTATCAAATCAGTTGAGCTATTTATTTGTCATGTATACGTTTGAGATTTATTTATATTCAAAATATAAATTCTGTTATTCACATCTAATGTGTATATCTCAATATCATCTTTATATAATGAAACACTTTAGTGTTCTAAAATATAAAGGTTCATCCACAGCGGGTTAAGCACTGATAAAAAGATAATGTTTCTAGTCAAACTAGTTACATTATAACAGTTTCCTAATTTAAGTACACACCCGAAGGTAGTTCCTAAACTTAGGTATCTACGGTTAAAACATCGAATTTCATCCCGTTTTCAATTCGCAGAATAATCTCATCTAAAGTCAGTATCCTGCTCATAGCAGATTCTGAACATCAGTATATTTTTATGTACCACACTAAGTATTTAAAATCCAATTTTAATACTAGTAGTGAACATATTTATGACAAACTTATTTGAATTCAGAGCCTTGCTCGTCTTCAATTCCTTCATGTCTGCTTTGTCCAAACGGCTGTCATGCTTCCGCGATCCCGTTTGCCATAATTTAGGCAGACACTTTGGGACATGTCCTTTATCTTCCCAGAAGATTATAATGATTTTGCCTTTGCCCTTTTCTCATTCTAGAAGCCTTTGGCCAAGCCTTGGCCTTCTAGAATATCGAAGTAAAGTGCGTCTTGCGCTACTTGCCTTATTGCAAATCTTGACTTTTATCTCCTTGAGAATAATCATTAATTCTCCAAGAATTATTATTGCAATTTTAGTATTTCTAAGATATAAAATAGATCTATGAAGATCCTTCAATTTCTTTATCATACTTTAAGGATCTAATCCTTAGTTCTGATTCAGAAATTAAGGAGTCTACTGCGACAAGCTTAATGGATTAAGCACTTAGTTATCATTACATAAATCTTCCAAATATTTTGCTCTACTATTTGCTTAACTCGGGCTTAGGCTTAATATATTATTTATCAAATAAAGTAACTTATTATTTTCTAGGACCATCCTGAAATATTCCCAATTTGAAAAAATAAACCATTTAAATACATTTTCCCTAGGATTATGTTTTAAATGTCAATCTTTCAATTTTATCTTGATTCTAATAGTCCAATTATTTAATCAACGATGTCAGGTACTATTTAATATAATGATTACTATAGTCCAACTATATAATCAACTATACTTTTAATTGGTTAAATCAATTATATTGATTACTATAATCCAATTATAAAATCAACTATAAATTGAAATAGTTTGAATACAGTCCAACTGTTTTAAAACAACGATTTAAATATTAGTCCAACTAACATTTAATTTATTTGACGAATGATATTTGTGAATGAGCGCGTATGGAAAGTAATTAAACGAATATTGCAAATTCAATTCTTGCCTCCCACTATTTTTTGGCGAGCCTCTAACCCTTTGTCGAGTACTCGGGAAACCGTGTTTCCTAGTGGGCTAGGATCCCGTTAAATACCACACAATTTTGACTTTGGCCAACAAATTGTATGATAATTAACTAGGTAGATCTCTAAGATCAATTGGATCCAATCCAATTCCTAGATCCAGTAAGGGGACATCCAAGTCCGAAACATATATCTTATATATGCCAATACATCCAATGTATTGGCTAACCTTTTTTCCTCTGAATCAACTAAGCCTTGGATTTGGCACAACAAACTTAGTGATCTCAGTTAAGCGCGACCCATTGACCATGGAAAGCTTCGTAATCAATGTCGATGGACAAGAAGTGGTCTTGACTTTGGCCAACAAACCACAACTTGGACAAGACACCAATATGGAACAAAGCTCTCATGATTCAAACACATCCTCGACGGACAAAGGCCTTGACTTTGGCCAACAAGCCAATGCCAGTCTCGGATCTTGAGTGAGAATTACTCAATGGAAGGAAAAACGCTTAATATTTTGCGAGGGTTTTTCGAGTGCAAATTGGCAACCAATTTATTATCTTTGTTAAGGTCTCATCATCATACACCCTTAAACATGCATTCTAAACACATAATAAAGCGCGTATAAATAAAATAATAATGATATGCGGATGGATACTTTACACATTGATCCTAGATCAAATCTCTCCCTTTCTCTCTCCCGCTAGCACATGTATTACTTCTACCTGTACACTACACTTCTAAAGAAATCTCATTTACATTGAGGGGAATAGGTGAGAGAGAGAAGAGAATACAAGAGTATGGAGGTGATAAGGCTGGACACGCAGGTCCAATTAATAAATCAAATTTATTACAACAATTTCTAAAATTGCCCCACCCACCCATCTAATATCCATCTGATATACATTATTCATGCATCGCAACCATGTATTCACACAAGCATGTTATCAATCAATCTAATCCAATTAATTAATCTGATAATTAATGACCTTCAATGTTCAAACAACGATTTGATTTTGCGCGAGTCAAACTCGTTTTGCGAATAAGTACTCAAAGTACGAATTCTCGAATTAAATTAAACTACATAATTAAATCCAATTCAATTTGTATTTAATTCTAATTCGCTATTTAATTCCAAATTAAATACTACACTTTATTAACAAACCTTACGACTTAAATTCCAAATTTAATCGTTACGGGTCTCAAAGCCCGATTAATATCCAATATTTAATTTAATTAAAGTTAATTTAATTAAAGTCCAATGGGCTTTTAATTAATTTCTTAAGGCATGGACTTTTGGTCAACTCGGGTCGAACCCAATAACCAAAGTCCAATCCGGGAATTACCCCATAAGCTTAGAAATCAATTTAGGCCCATTAGGCCCAATTAAACTTTAAAGGTCCATTAGTCGCATTTGAGCTTTATGGAAGCGGTTTTGTGCCCAATTGGATCCAATCCATTTGGCCTAAACCTAACTTGGTACAACTAAGCCCAATAAGCCCAATTAAAACTTTAAAAGCCCAATTTCCAAAATTAAGCCCAATATAATTAAATTACAAAATCCAATTTTACAATTTAATTGCCTAAAGTGTATAACACAATTAATCACCCAAATCAATATTTCCAAAACATCAAATTAGCCTAATTAATCATGCTTATCATTATTAAATCATGTCCAACCAAATTTAACAAAAATCAAACCCTACACATGCTTCTTAACTCTCGGCCAAAGGGGAAATTTATGCCCAAATCAAATTCAATCCAATTAAATTCAATTCAACATTAAATAAACATCCCCAAATGATTTCCAACACATCCAATGAATCAAAAAATCAAAATACCAAGACATTAGGGTTCATGTCATTTTCGGCCAAGCCTCAACAAATTGGGGAAAAATGTTCCAAACACATTTTCATCAAATTGATCAAATCAATCCTCAATTAAAACACATTTAAGAATACTAATTCATCCAATTTCATTAATCATGCTCAAAATCAATTTTGCCCAATTTTAACCCTAAATCAATTTCATGCTCAATATTAGCTCAATATACCATTGTTGGATTCTCTAAGGTCCAGGATCATTATCAAGCAAAATGAAACAAGTGAATACAAAAAGGAGGAGAATGCGGAATCATACTCACATCGAACGAATTGGATGCTACGAAGAACAAAATAAATTATGCCTTCATGAAGCTCACGGCAGTGAGGTTTCTTTGTGCTCCATTTTCGGCTTTGTCCTCCAAGAAATCTTCAAGCTACAAGCTTACAAAATGGATTACAAGCTCACAAAATGACTTCCCTATCACCTTAGGATAACTCTATGTGTGCTAGCACCTTGATTTTTTCCACAAAAATCACTTGCTTCTCCTCCATTTCCTCGGCAAAACAGAAGACAGAAGATGAAGCAGCCCCTTTTGGGCGAGAGAGAGATGAAGAAGAAAGAGGCTCCAAAACGTGAGCTAAGGAGAGAGAAGAAAAAAATGTGTAATAGGTTTTTTTAATTTCCAAAATCAATTAACCATTTACCATTTTTCAATTTTCAAAAGTCAAGCATTAAATGCCATCAACCACCAACATCAATCAATCAAGTGACTACTTGTCACATCACTCAAAGTGACATGTGATTTGACGCTTGATGCGACTAATGATTTGACGCTTGATTGACTTGCGTGTCGCACTCGAATTGGAAATGCGAATGCGCTCGCAAACAATCCCGGGCTCGGGTTCGCTAATTCCAAATTAACGAATTTTCCGTTGCGACGCAATTAAATGATTATGCCTAGCGAAATCACTATTCACGTCACTAACGAATTAATTCTAAATTAACTCGTTCGCCTGAATTAAAATCTAATTTTAATTCCGCGTCGAAATCCAATTTCGTATAATATATCGAATATATTATTTAATCGATTAATTCCAAATTAATCGTTATCTCTCTTTAAATGATATTTTATCCCAGATAAAATATCTCCGCAATTAATCCTAGATTAATTTTCTCTCTCATCAAATTAATCCCAGATTAATTAAAAGTGCGAGTCATACGTCATCGGTGAATCTTCGGGAAGCGACCCATGAGATCCCCGGATATGTTGGCAGTAAATTGGGTCGTCGGACAATCCGAACATGTAAGTACCTAGTACTACGTTTGTACCGATTTACAAGACAAGGTTGGCTTCTAGCAAAGCGCCATGCCTACCCAATTCTCCAGAAAAAACCTTACAGGAATAAGCGATCTATATCAGGCGTAGTATACGTAGTATTGTGTATGTCGATCCAGTATCGGATGATCACGTGCTAGGCCTGGGGCAATTGTGTCTGCCCCGTACGAAGCACATGTCGGATGTCTGGTAACTAGTCTCTATAATCGGATAAACCTGACCTTGTCATTTTATCCCGATAGCTGCAGCATATAAGAGAACATGTTCCGTATCCTACGTGACCATCAACTCCACTATGACTGGAGTGATACTTCCGTCTTAACATCACACCCAACACACTACGATTCTCGATATACCCAGAAGAGGCGTACACAGAAACCAGTTAAAGCCCTTGACGACCAAAACAAAAGTATATTGATTATCGCAAGTATTAGCGGTGCAAGTCTCAGGTTAAGACCAAATACACCTACCCTGATTTCGGACTTCCATAGACACATAGTCATACTACCAATGGAATTCCAATGGGGTCTATCCAGAGCGAAGCTGTTTCCTGTACCATTCGGTAAAACACAACCTCCTATTACACTTACATGAGTATCATATACCCAAATATATGAGAACTATGCCGCTGTGCCCTCACAACGCGCACAAGTGTAATACTAGTCTTTTACGCATTTATCGATGTCCAATCTCAACAATGCTCTGACTAGGGATATTTAATGATTTATCCTTCGTGGATTGATACTGTCTCATATCATTCTCAATCCAGGAACAAATCATAGGGACCTCATATCCTTTATACATCTAGGTGATCTAATCACAAATGATAAGAGTGTAATCTCCTTTGTCAGATAGTTAATTTGTACAACAAAACACCATGATCTGTACAAATAGTGACGCTATGGGTCATAATTGTCCAACATTTATTACTTTTCCTACTTATCCCTACAAATGTCACCAATTGTTGAAGGCTGTTTTGCGTTCCAAGGGCAATTTTTGGAAATCCATTCCTCGAACAAACCTCCCCCAAGTAGTGAATTTGTTTGGTTAGTAAGAATCCCAAAACAAACTTGGCAAGCAAACAAGAAAATCCCAAAGATTACGTGGTTCGCAGAAAGTGGCTCCAACCTACGTCCACATGAGTAAAGTGGGTGTTTATATTACTCTTTTGTGGTCAAGACCGACCAGGTTTACAAATCTCTCGGGGATCGGGTACCGACCAACTCTCTCTAGTTTAGAAGCTCTTGCTGTTTTACAATTAGTGAAATGTAACAATTACTAACCCTTGAATTTGTGGCTTCAACTTCTTTATATAGGCTTCCAAATCTATTATTCTGCAAACCCATGACGCCAGCTCACGCCACCCTATCATCATCGCCCCATGCTCTTTTTCCCTAACAACTCAGCAAACAGTCACTTTGACATCTGACTCAACTAGTCCATGTCAGCAGAACCTATCATTTCAACCTTTTGGATGCTGCCACATGCTCTACTGACGTGACACCTTGCGGTTCAACCACTCTAATACTGTTTCTTCTGATCGAGTCTCTGCCCAAGAAGACTCGTTGATTTACTCTTGTCATATCAGCCTTCTAGAATCTCAAATTTCAAAAGTAAGGCATACGTCATATGCTAGTTCAAAACATCGTGATCTCAGCTCCGTTTCTTGGGTTGGCATGTTGGGTCCGTAAGCATAGATCACCTCGGGTCAGATTCCACAAATATACAATTGCTATCCAAACTAACACTTCTTATACTGGTCGAGTCGAGGTACCTATTCACTTCATCAATAGTAGGTCCTCCTCGGGGAATACTCCTTTGCTTAATGGGCTCGGGTTTTTCTGTCTGACTTCGACCTCCCCGGGAACTTGGGCCCATCTTTCTTTTTGGCCAAGTACAAGACCCCATTCTACCCCTCTGTGGTGTCCGAACTTCCTTGGGGTGAAAAACCACTATCAACAAACTCAGATACGTTTATGATTGTTACATGATACAAATTTCACTCATTAGGTACTTGATACCGGTATAGTTGTTTATGGAGGCAATTCGCTGTTGGTAGGATATGTGTTGTAAATCATTTTTTAACATGCATAATTCAAGGAAATTGAAAAATAAATATGCAATTGATTGAAACTTAGAAAAACCTGAAAAGGTTGAAAATGATTAAAACTTGGTCCAGGTCGAGATATATCTCTGTCCTTAAGAACTTATCAGCCCCGTCTCGGTGCTCTACGGATTTGTGGCTAATGTTCTCCCAGGATAACCCGGATTCCTCTTGTTCAAGGGGCACACCTTAACAAGATCTCGAACTGAAGAAATGGAGGAACTCTCTCTACTCAAACAATCTGAAACTCAACAATTGAATGATTTTTGGATGGATTTTCCAGTGAGTAAAATGAATATAGAAGCCCCTTTATAAATGCATGGGAGGGTGCCAAAAGGACACCTTTGGGTTGTGGTGTAACCCTCCAAAGGTTATACCCCTCCAATGCAAGTTCTATCCATATGGAGGACATGTCCGTATGGAGTACCATCCAAGGGACATGTCCCTCCTCCATCCATACTACAATATTAGAAGAATTTTCTACATTCGCTATATGGAAACTCTTGGGATTTGCGCTTGAATCCATAAACGAAATTCGAAGGTCCTTGAAGAAAGTTGCGGTTTCTGCTTTCGTTAGCGGTTATCGTCTAGAAGGGTCACCAAGGTGACTGTTGTTTGGGCTCTGCTTCTTCATGGAGAATATGCGCGCGTTGCTATTGCCCAAGTTTTAGAGGGGAATGTGTCAGTATTTTTATCTAAAAGGCTTGTGTTTGTTCATTTTAGAGAGAAAAAATTTGGGTGTTACATAAAATAGTTTACATAGCCGTCTCTTTAATCTTTAAAATGCATTTGCAACTATTTACCAAATAAATCATTGGTGAACAACGGTCTCAAACCGGGACATGGATGAGTTAAAACTTTGTATTGATTTTTTTTTAATAAATTATGTTTGACAGTTATTAAATAATAATTTAAATGTAACTGCATCTTAACCATATATTTCTATTAAAGTGTATATGACAGAGATTATGAAATATTTACTACAACTTAACACAACAATATATCCAAATTCCTTAAACGGAACCTAAAATAAGTTATCAAAAAATACCTACTAACTAAATCAATGTTTTCAATTACTTTATTGACAAAGCACGGATGGTCGCGGAGACCCACCATTTTTAGAAATAGTCATTTAGACAATTATGTTGAGATGAAATATACTTAAGATAATTATAATTACATGTCAAAATTATCCAAAGCTGTTTATAAAAATTAAAAAGTTTCATTATTTCACCAAACCAAACCACATGATATCCTGTTCTTCATCCTGTAAAATTAGACATCTAAGCCCAAAAAACCAGAGCTTCTTAGCTATTTCTGGCCGGACAAGATCAAGCGTGTTGTAGCTCTAGTTGATTCAGGATGGGGCAGCTTTGGTCTTAAATGTAATCAATATACGCATCAACTAAAAACTTCATAAAGGAGCAATTTCAACAGATATACACAAACAATCACATTGCATGAATGATAATCAAAGAAAGGTCGGGGTGACATTCTCTGTATCAAATGGTCCTGCATGCTCAACTGCCGAGACAAGATGGAAGTTGAAATTTTTACAAGTATTGGGGTGTTAGCACGATTTACAATAAACAAATCTGTAACATAGATAATAAATTGTAGGAGACACTAACAGGAATGGAAGGACAAACAAAATATGGCATCAAACTTCATAACCGGGGTTCACTTTCTGTTGAACATCTCCATAACTCTGCAACTCTTCAATGTCTTCTGGACTCCCAATAAACAAAGGCAGTCTCTGGTGAAGCTTGACGGGTTGAATTGAAAGAATCCTACTTTTTCCATCAGAACCTTTGCCACCAGCTTGCTCTACAAGGAAACTAAGTGGATTTGCTTCATACACCAGTCGAAGATGGTCCCTTGGATTCATTGCTACTCCGCCATACAATAGAGTACGATGGAAATCAGCAACCAAAGAACATATATAACGAGCTGAATATTTCTTAGGGTATCTGCCTTTGCCTTGTCTCACAGCGTCAATATATTTCCTTAAACCCTCAGGCCAGTCAAAATACCGTGCATCATTTACAGAGTATATTTGCCCTGAAATAGTGAAGCAGCCATCCTTAATTATCAATAAGTCTGAAACTCCAACGCAATTTCTCTGATAGTGTGAAACATTCAGATAATTTTCTAATATAATAAGCCAGATTGAAAGAGAGTTGAGGCCATCAAGAATACAGCTCCATAATAAGAAATTACAATTTAACAAAAAATAGATTATTATAATTTCCTCACAAGACCAATCCAATAAACCATTGTAAATATTCAATGCAAGTTAAATCAAACAAACTTCCATTGATCGCAAGACAATTACCACATAACCTCATTATGAGAGTAGTTATTGTCATGTACATCAATAATCTGTCAGGATATAATGACTTTATATTAAAAGTAGGTTCTGTCATCTTACCTCGAGGAGGAATCATTATGTTTGGGTGTGTGAGAACAAAGTCCCCTGTTGAATGATCTAGTGTAAATGCATGTGTTCCAGACCCAAAGCTAGTGCAAAATATTGTGGCTGATGAATACAGGACATATCCAGCAGCTACCAGTCGACTTCCACTCTGCAGTGAGTTCAGGATTGCCTTCTCCTCCTCAGGTAAATGATCTATCTCCACAAGGCGATGATAAATCCCGAATATGGTTCCAGTGGGTATGGAAGCATCTATATTACGAGAACCATCAAGAGGATCTGTAACAACCACAAATGGGCCATCAGCATTTATCCAAATTGGTGAATCATCTTCCTCGGAAGCCATGACTGCAACTTTTCCAGAACTTCGAAGAGAGGACAAGATGATTTCATTCTGCAGAAGAAGATTATGATCAATGAGAAATATTTTTCATTTTTTACGGAAAATGGCATGGCACATTTAAAGATTTTAATGCAAATGGAGTCGAGCAAAAAATTCACAATAATCACTCATTTTAGAGATTCAATTATTCCATGGTGTATGACCGACTTATAAATAATTAACAAAATATATGCATTCTTCTACCTGTGTTATGATTATAAAGAGTTTCACTGTTGTTGACTTAAGTTAGATAAGCTTATTAAAGGACATGGCATTAGAGTGCCAGCTTGGCAATAACAGAATCAGAGCTGCAAAACAGAATTTCAGCAGCACATTTTGTATACTAAGTAACTTAGATCAATTTGTTAGATACTCTAGATTAATGCATAGAGAAATATACATAGAGCAATGTAATTAGTTTCTAGTACTGAGATTTATAGTAGAATTCTCTCTTTGTTTCTTTTATTTTCTTGCTATTTCTCTCATTTTCTGATATATTTCTCCTTTTTTTTTGCTCCCAACCCCCAATTAAATGGTATCCCTTTGAACTTGAACCCATGGCCTTTTGCATCCACGGCAAGAGTTAAGCCAATTGAGCTATTCTGTGGGGATTCATTTTCTAAGTTACAAAACACATTTATAGGAAATATACACATTTAAATAACATATAATATTTGCAATTCAAATCCCACATCAAAAGTGAAATAAAAAACCGCATAGAAAGCATTTAAACCAAACCAAATTTAACACCTTAACTCATCAGCTGGAACGTTCGGGGGCTGGGGAATGACCGAACATTCCGAGCACTTCAGAAAATTCTCCAACTGTATAGGCCTCAAGTTTTATTTCTATGCGAAACAAAGTTGAGTACTAAACAAATGTCATCGGTGAGTAGAAAAATTGGTTTTGAGAATTGTTTTGCGGTTAACCGAAGTGGTAGGGGTGGAGGTTCGGCAATGCTTTGGATATCAGAGATAGAGGAGGATATAAAGTCTTTTAGTAAGCACCACATTGATGCAGAGGCCCGATCTGAGAGTGGTCGGTGTATGAGATTGACAGGGGTTTATAGGCATCCTGAAGATGGAATGAAAAGACACACATGGGAATTGATGAGGCGTCTGGTCAATTTGTCGTCCTCCTCTTGGCTTTGTTTTGGTGACTTTAATGAGATATTGCAAACAAAGGAGAAGTCAGGGGGGAATGATAGAAACATTAGGAGGATCACTGAATTTAGAGAAGCAATTGATGATTGTGGTTTAATAGATGTCGAGAGTAGAGGATACCCTTATACTTGGTCTAATAGGCGCCTTGGGTTTTCTCTAATTGAAGAAAAATTGGATAGATTTTTGTGTAGTAGGGATTGGAGGAATATTAATGCTGAGCTGAAGGCTACAAATCTGGACAATTGGAGCTCAGATCATTGCCCAGTGATGTTAGACGTAGTCGAGCGAATCACAATGTGCAATGGTAGAAAAGAAACAAGGAGGAGGAAGCACTATGAGGATATGTGGAGTCCTTATCAGGCCTGTAAGGACATTATTGTTAGAGAATGGAGGGATTCAGCTATATGGAATAGAGTGGATCCAATTAGTAATTTTAAGCAAGCGGCAAATCGGTCAATGACTCAGCTACAAGAGTGGAGCAAAGTTGAATTCGGTGGGAGGAAGAAGAAGTTTGATGACCTGATTAGGCAACTCCAAAGAGCTAAACAAGGCAAGCAGAAAGAAGGCCAAGGAAATGAGATCAGAATTATTGAGAGAAGGATTGATAATCTGCTAATGGAGGAAGAGGTGTACTGGAAGCAGCGCTCTAGAGCGGATTGGCTGAAAGAAGGGGATAAGAACACCAAATATTTCCATTCAAGGGCAACAGCAAGGAAAAGAAAAAATAAAATCAGGGGGGTGATTAGTAATGACGGAATATGGAAGGAAAATGAGGGGGAGATTGAAGAGGAATTCTGTGATTATTTTGGAAAACTCTTCAATACTTCTAATCCAAATCAGGAGCAGATCAATGCAGTGCTATCAAGTATGCCCCAGAAGGTTAATGCGGAGATGAATGCAAAACTACTGCAGCCTTTTACAGAGGAAGAGGTCAGAGGGGTTCTTTAAAAAATGAGCCCCACAAAGGCCCCAGGACCGGATGGCTTGCCTGCGGTTTTCTTTCAGAAGCACTGGGAAGAAGTGAAGGAAGGAGTCTTGGCCACATGTTTAAAAATCCTGAATGATGGAGGTAACATCGCTAGTCTAAACCATACCCACATTGCTCTGATTCCCAAAGTTCATAGGCCAGAAAGAGTGGGAGATTTTAGACCAATAAGTCTCTGCAATGTAATTTACAGAATCATTTCTAAAACTTTGGCAACTAGGTTGAAGACTATTCTCCACCAAATTATCTCCCCAACCCAAAGTGCATTTATTCCGGATAGACTTATCACTGATAATATCATCATTGGGTATGAAGCTCTACACAAGATCAGGACGAGCAGAGGAAAGAAACATGGCATGGTAGCTCTTAAGCTAGATATCAGCAAAGCATATGACAGGGTTGAATGGTGTTTTCTACATCAAGCTATGATTCGGTTGGGGTTCTCCCAATCTTGGGTAGATGTAGTTATGAGTTGTATCACTACGGCTTCATTTTCGGTTATTATCAATGGGGTAGCCAAGGGTCATATTATACCAAAAAGAGGGTTGAGACAGGGGTGCCCCTTATCTCCATATATGTTCATTTTTGTGCAGAAGTTTTTTCCAATATGTTTATGCAGGCAGAACAACAAAGGCAGATACACAAACAGAGTTTTGGCAACAGCATCAAAATTTCCCACCTCCTTTTTGCTGATGACAGTCTTATTTTTGCGAGGGCCTCACCGGAAGAATGCAGACACTTGAAAACTATCTTTGATCTCTATGCTGATGCATCAGGGCAGGTTTTTAATTATGAAAAGTCTTCAATGTTTTTCAGCAGTAACACCCAAGCGAGTCTCAAGGAAGCAATCAAGAACATTTTTCAGCTTGAGGTTGTGTCGAAGCACGAGAAATATCTGGGATTACCATCTATGATTGGAAGAAGGAAGAAGAGTTTTTTCAATGATGTTAAACTTAGAGTCCTCGGCAAGATTTCTAGTTGGCAGCATAAATTCTTTTCAAGTGGGGGAAAGGAAATTCTGATCAAAGCTGTAGCACAAGCAGTACCAACTTTTGCGATGAGTGTTTTTAAGATACCTATGGGGATTTGCGAGGATATACAGAGAGCTATTGCGAAATTCTGGTGGGGATCTAAGGATGATAAAAAAAGCATACATTGGGCAAGGTGGGAGAGTCTAAGTCAAACGAAGTGTAGAGGAGGTCTTGGTTTTAGGGAACTACTTCCCTTTAATCAGGCACTAGTGGCGAAACAGGGATGGAGAGTAATTCAAGCACCAGAAACTTTAGTGGCTCGGGTCTTAAAGGCAAGATACTATAAACACTTTGACTTCATGAATGCGAAGATTGGCTCTAATCCTTCTTTTGTTTCGAGGAGTATAGTGTGGGGACGACAAGTTCTTGAAAAAGGTTGCAGATGGAGGATTGGGAATGGCAGTCAAGTAGTGATTAATGAGGACAATTGGATTCCTATGCCTTCAACTTTCAGACCTATTGTGCAGCCAGAACTCCCCCAAGGTGCAACAGTTGCTGATCTGATTACGGCAGGAAGCAGATGGAATGAAGAGTTGATAAAGGAAAGGTTTAAGGAAATTGATGCAGAAGCAATTCTGGAGATTCCTCTTCCAAAAAAACCAAGACCAGACCATATTATTTGGCACTACGACAAGAAAGGCCAGTACCTAGTCAAGAGTGGTTATCAGATAGCAATGAAGATGAAACACCAAGACATTCCTAAAGAGTCTGCATCAACTAGTAACAAGTGGAGCCTCATTTGGAATCTTAACATCCCATAAAAGATAAAAAATTTCTTGTGGAGAGCTGCCAAAAATCTGTTGCCATCAGCTGTGAACTTATGGAAGAAGAAGATCCTGCAAAACCCTATCTGCCTAGACTACAATTCTAGAATAGAGAGCATTGATCATGCGCTTCTATCATGTAAGATAGCAAAGCAAGTTTGGAAAGTTACCTCTTTTGATCAGAGTATACAAGACGCATCATGTCAGGATATCTGGACTACTTTGAATCAATTGGCCAGTACTAATAATAGAACAGATCTTGAGATGATGGCTGCAACATTCTGGGCAATCTGGCAAGCCAGAAACAAGCGAATTTTTGAAGGGAAATTGGAAGGAAATTGGGGGATAATTGCAAGGACAGAAGCTTTGGTTGATTCATATAAAAGGATAATGCATCTGGACAAGGACCACAACACAATATCAAAGGCGACCACCAAGAAGTCTTGGAATCCACCTACGGTTGGCTGGTACAAGATAAATGTTGACGCAGCGACCAATATAGAGAAGAAATTTTCTGGACTGGGAGCTATTATTAGAGACTAGAATGGTATGATTATAGCGGCAGGCAGTAAAGTGTCGAAATTCTGATGTATGGGGTATGCAACTAGCGGAACAGGTAGGGCTGGATTCGATTGTTGTGGAATCAGATGCTCAGAGGGTTGTGGATCTAATTAACAATAGGAGTAGCAATATTACTGAAGTATATTGGGTAATTTCTGATATTGAGGATGCATGCAGACATTTCCAAAGTTTTAAATGTTCTCATGTATCCAGAAATTATAATGTTGTGGCCCACTCTTTAGCTAAGTTAGCAATCCAAAATGTTGAAACAATTGTATGGTTGGATTCATTTCCAGAAGAAATCATGTACCTTATCCTTAATGGAGGTTAATGACAAGTGAAACTTTCATTTTCAAAAAAATATATATATATATATTTAACACCTTAACAGGACATCAAACTTACAGACACTATATCAAGCGGCTTAGCTACATCCCTGCCGGACCCACCAGAAGCAGCAGGTGAGCCACTCGTATGCTTAGCAAGGTTGGAGTTGAAAGGCGAAGCCACAAGAGCTGCAATTCTCTTGCAAGCATACTGAAGATGGTTAAGCAAGACAAACAAATCATCTCCGACATTGAGTCGTCCCTTGCCCACATAATCCATTAAAGTTGTAAGCCCATTTGTATCATCATAAATAACAATCGAAGAATCAGCCTTCTGTAAACGAATTGGACCATACCCAGAAAGTGAAGAGGTCATTTTTCTACTGAAAGTATTGGTTCTTTGAAGAAATTGTTTGTTGTTATTATTTGGTGGGAAATGGCTGAATTTTGGCTGAAAAATTGGAGTTGGATGTAAAGGTATGATGGATGATTGCATATTATATGTGTTATCTCGGGTTAGAATTTAGATGAATCGTTGATAAGAGTGAACTGGTTGTAAAAAGTTCATCGTCTTTTGATACTCAAGAGGAATGGATAAATCATAAATGGATCAAAAATTAGAGTATCTTATATATATAAAAGGTTTATCTGAGGAAAAGAAACCTAAATAAAACAAAATATTTTCTAAATAAAACAAACTTAATTAAAACACATGTAACACCCAGAGGTCCCGACTTGCTCATGAATTTTTTCATTCATGAATTTATGAGACATATTTTAGGGTTTAATTAATATTATTAATATGTTTATTACTTGTGTGAATTATTCCGAGATTACACGGTAATATTTTTCAATTTTGCAGTACAATTAGATTTTATTGAGGTACATGCTATTTTAAGTTTTTTGGCCCTAATTTGAGCTAGCGACGCTCAACCTCTTTCTTAATATCAGGCATGACATTAGGTGCAAACCTCTGTGGAGGCTGGTTATGTGATTTCTGGCTTGGCATGATTGGCAACCTATACTCTATTAACGTCCTATCTAAACCAGACATTTCATTGTAATCCCAAGCAAAACAGTCTTTATATTTCCGTAATAAATGGATCAGTTTTTCACGTACCTAGACCTCTAGTTCCTTACTGATGTAGGCGATGCGTCTATCGCCCTTGCTTCCCAAATTTACCTCGTCCAATACATCATGTGCCCTTGAAATGTTCACCTTATGACGTCCGTTCAGAGTGTATTCTTCTTCTTCCAGTCCGCTCTTGTGACTTCCTTCCAGCAAACAATCTACCTCAAATGCCTCTCTTATCATGTCTTCTGTCTGGTGTGCTAACAATTTATCCCTTAATGCCGAAATCGCGGCCTGAGCTTCGGCCTCATTCTCTCGTTCCGTCACATAGGCCATTAGATTGGACTTGGTAGCCGCGAGTATGGCTTGTTCTTTATTCTGTTTGTTCCTCTTCATTTGAGCTGCATTGCGTCGACTCCCCAAAGACCACTGTGATTGGCCTTGTTTGCGCGAACAAATCGTTTAGCAGACCTGCGGAGTATGGCTCGTCATTTTGAGCCACAATGGTCGAGCTGTCCCCTTCATTCAGAACTCTGGTCGGCCCGTAATTCCTTCGTACATGAAATATTCGGCCGAATTTGTCTCCGCAGCGAAAGGCTTATTGTCGGCATGCACTATTTCCACTTCATCTTCCTGGTTCCAAAAAACTAAGCACTGATGAAGAGATGAAGGAACGCATCGGTTGCCGTGTATCCAATCTCGTCCTAGGAGCATGTTATATGTTGTTGGCCCGTCTATAACAAAGAATACTACTATTTTTGTAGTACTCCCCACTTGCAAGTCTAGTGGGACGACCCATTTGGCCGTTGTCGCCCTTCCATTGAAACTTGTTAGCACCACTTCCGTAAGGATGAGGTCCTCCTCTGACTTTGCTAAACGCCCTAGCATCCTAACCGGAATTGCATTGATGGCTGCTTCATTGTCAATCAATACTTTAGTGATGGGTATCCCATTGGCTTTTGCTTTTACATACAACGGCCGCAAGTGCTTGGTCATCTGCGGTGGTGGTTTCGGGAATATCATTTTCCCTGATAGGCCTATCTGCTCACTCTCGTTGTTGGTCTGAGGCATTTCTCCTCCCGTGTCCCATCCCGAAGGTGGTAACGTGACTGGTGTATTGTGAGAGACATTATTGACAGTCATTTTTCGCTTTTCCATCCTGGTAACGGTCCGTTTTATTTTGGGTGTTCCATACAGGACAAGGTATGGAGATTGTCCCAAGTCATCGCCTAACGTTCCAACCGCAGGGTTGCCGGCCTCATACAATTCTTTGAGAAGCCGATTCTGTGATATTCCCCTTCTTCATGCCTCGGTCCTTATGTCTATTTCTTCTTCTATGTCTATCGTTTCCTCGTCTGATGCTTCTCTATCTGTTATTGAGAGTGCCGCAAATTCAGTTTCATCACCATCGTAAACATCTTCGTTTTTACGGATCCTCCACTGTTGTCCCCCTTCAATTTTTCGGACAATAGGTAATGATTAGCCACAACCGATGGCATAATACCGAATTGAATGATGATAGGGGGCTCTTCATCGTCTGTCTCGTCTCGCTTTTGTCTATCGAACTTGGTACGCTCTTCGCAGTTCGTCGTTGTCCCTCATCGGTCTTCATTCTCTTTACTATTTTCACCTGGTTTCTTTCCTGCCCAAGCATTACAGTCTGCGACGACCTTCATTTCACCTTGTTGGCGCATCATACGGCCATAATTTCGCTGGTGTCGCCTCAGTTGCATCCTTGTCATTTCGTCTACAGGAGGGTAATTCTTTCATGGATGTTGTCCTAGATACAGCCTGCGGTACGAATGCCACACGTTGGGCCGATGAATCTTTGGCCTAAACGTCCTCACATTTCGGACGAAGTTCGAATTCTCGCCGTAGAACCTTGGTGCCAAGGTCTGTGGCTGCCATGTTACTGGCTCTTTCTTTGCAGGCCTTTCGCAGGTATCTTCCAACCCTCTCATCCATCATATATTGTTCTTGCACCGTACACAAAGGTTTTACTGATCCTTCCGTTCTTGGGGTGCTTTAATCCTTTCCAGGGCGCTTGGACGATGACGGTCCTGCTCTTCATCTAGAACCAATTTGACCTTTGGTAGACTCATCTTGGTAAGATCAAAGTTGATCATGTTTAATTCCACTGGCTTCGGAAATGGGTTGTCGTCCACTGCCATCCTTTTTTCGAACATTATTCGTCCAGATTCTATGGCGTCCTGCAAAACATTCCGAAAAATGAGACAGTTATTAGTTGAATGGGACCATGCGTTATGCCACTTACAATATTTGTTTCCCGTCGATTTGCTCGGCGCTTGGCAACGTGTGGCGATCGCTCAAGTTAATCTGCTTGTCCTTATATAACTGATCGAATATGGCATCGACTTTTGTGATATCAAAAGAGAAGTCTCTACTCTTTTTGTCGTTTTTTCTTTGGCTAGGAGTTCGGCCCACGTTTTACAATACACCAGTCACATTACCACCTTCGGGATGGGACACGGGAGGAGAAATGCCTCAGACCAACAGCGAGAGTGAGCAGATAGGCCTATCAGGGAAAGTGATATTCCCGAAACCACCACCGCAGATGACCAAGCACTTGCGGCCATTGTATGTAAAAGCAAAAGCCAATGGGATACCCATCACCAAAGTATTGATTGAAAATGGAACAGCCATCAATGCAATTCCGGTTAGGATGCTAGGGCGTTTAGCAAAGTCAGAGGAGGACCTCATTGTAGGGGTTTTTAGGGGCTAAATCCGGTAACGCAGCGGAAGCGGTGGAAAATCGTATTTTCCGATTTCAAAAACTTTTTCTCGGATTAATTAAATAAAATATTTATTTAATATTCCAATAATCAAATTATGAAATAAAATTCAATAAATCATATTTAGGTGAATTTACCAAATTACCCTTACTTGGTATTTTTGTCCATTTTAGTCCGAAATTGATCAAATCAATTTTGAATGATTCTAAATCATTTCCATGATGAACTTAGCATGTTAAAAACATCAAAACACCAAAGCAACCAAAATCCCCAAATTTCAAGTTCTTGGCCGAGAGCCTCCAAAGGGGTGCCATTTGTGCACTTTGTCATTTCATGCTTCAGAACACATCAAGATGTAATCCAATCAACACGAAACTTTATATGCATCATATACACATCCAAATACACAACATATATGAAAAGCCCCAAATTTGGAATTGGTCATGAACCCTAATTTTTCAATTTCCTCAAATTGGACAAATTAGACCAAATAGTTTAAATCAATTACTTTAATCATCATTCTTCCATCCAATCCAAGTCTCAACACAATGAAACAACTCAAGATCAAATCTAGGTCATTTAAGAGTGGGTCAATAACTCTAGATTAGCAACATGGTTTCCAAAACCTTAAAAGAAAGCTTATAACTACAATAGTCACAATCTTCCTTCATCATACATGCTCAACACTTCCATCAAAACTTCCACTGTAATATCCCAGATTTTCGGGACTGTTTTAGGAGATTCCCAGACTGACGATATAGTCTTGGAATAGACTGATAATGAAGAATAAGTGTTTAAGTGATGGAATATGGATCAGAATAATATGAAATGAATTTTCGTCGCGTTGGAAAGCGTGTGGGGACCAAGAATCAGTTACGTGATTTTTACTATATGCGTATAGTTTACAGTTTTGGGCATGAATTTAGCAAACGAACTCCGATTGAGTTGATTCTTGAATCTTCGGACTCGTTTTTCCGAGACGAACAACTTTCGTGTTGAACACATTTCGAGAATCGCATCAGAAGGGTTTCAAAAGTTATGATTTCCGATTTTACCCTTATAAGTGAGGGCATTTTGGTAATTTATGAGTATAGATATTTTGTATTATTATTAATTATTTTTATTACTATTATCCTAATACAGAAATCAAAAGGAAAAAAAAAAAAAGAATAGACAGGGAGCAGGCGAGAGAGAGAAGAAAGAGAAAAGAAGAAAAAGAGGGAAATAAAAGCTTTAATCCCGATCTGGCCAATCCGAAGTTCAAACCCGACCGAGTCATTAAGGAAAAGTGTAGATCTCGTCGAGAGGATCATTTTGGTGGTGGTTTCATCTCGGGAAACTCCCAATTTTCGTAAAAACCTCGGTAAGGAAACTTTTTATGGTTTTTCTTGATTTCCCGTTGATCCGGAACTCCGATCGACGATCCGTCAGCGGCATTAGATCCGGGAAGAGGAGACGAACGCTCGGCCATCAGAATTTTCTTCATTCGATCGTAGCGTGGCGCTCACACGTGCCTTATGTGGCGGCGCGTGAGGCCCACGCGCGGCCTTGGCGATCGGCTCGTGGCCACCACGCGCCGGACAGTAAGCTTGTGCCGACTTCCCGAGTATCCTCCGTGATTTTCAGACCATTCCGAGTAGTAACGGACCCCCGAATCTTAATTTCCGTGTAATTTTCGTTAAGTTTGCGAGAGCGACCGAACCACGTTTCTTGCATATTCTTTCATCTATTCTAGTTAGGATTATGTTCCTTATAGTAAATTCTTTTGACTGTTAGATGATCGTGATACCGTAAGCAGGGACGGTCCTGCTGCATAGTTCCTTTCTCAGGTGCGTGGATAAGCTTGTAACATTGATGTTTTCAAAAGTATATAGTATGTATGTTTTCTTAAATGAATTTTAAGGTAATGCATTAAATGAGTTTGTTTTTAGAAAGTTTATATATTTTGCTACGAAGTATGGATCGAATATTGATTATGTTGAAATCATGTGTTTGTGATATATGAGAAACTTGCATGATTTTGAGATATATGAGCATGGATTTCAGAAATGATTTTATGCTAGGATGCACCCCGTGTACATATATGTTGCCAGTTTATTTGCCGTGAGATGAGGTCTCATGTTGCTAGTTTTGCTCCGGATGCCAGTTATTGTCGTGGGGATGCCCCATGTTGCCAGCTTTGCCGTATTTGTCACGAGTGTGTGCATATAGATGAATAAACAGCTTTATTATTCAGAGTATTTTTGAGCAGTATGAGTTTTATGAGAAATGTGATTTATCATTCAGAGTATTCTTGAGCAGTATGAGTTTTATGAGAAATGAGATTTATGATTTCAAGTAAATGTTGAATTTATTGATTTACAGCTTTATGTACCTATTTATAGTATGAAATACTTATTCGATCCACCTTGTTACTTGTTTATCCACGGCACTAAGCTGTGATCCATTGCACTAAGCGTGAGCTTACCCCTTTCCTTAACATTTCAGGTTCAGCAGTTTAGTAGATCATCATTTCCATCTGCTTTTTCGTCATCATTTCCTGCCAATAGAGAAAGGTTGTGCCAACAATAGAGTGTCCTTATTATGTTTTGTTGGAAGAATTTGTTATTTGGTGTTAGGCATTGAGCCTTTATTTGTTACTGAGGATATTGTATTTTCTTTATGGATTTTCCTTTGAGTTGGATCATGGAGATCCTATGTTATGATGATATTTTCAGTTTAGATTTTTCCTTGTATTGGAGGATTAGTCCATATTACAGGGGAAACTCTGCCAGTTTCTAGTTTTCGTCTCACCCCTACCCTACCTAAGGGGACGGGTGTGACATCCACCAACAAAAACACAAAGAATAAAGAAAGAAATAACCTAAGAACATCATATGTTAAAGCTTAGATCCTAAGGAACACTTTCCTTACTAATAGCAAGTTGAAGAAACTTACTAAAATCCAAGCTTTCTTTGATTTTTGTTTTCTTTCTCACAAGCTTCTTATGTTTCTTCAATGGAGTTTTTCTTTTGTAATGTGTATTAGGTTAAGAATAAAATGAAATGAAAAATAATATATACTTGTATCAATTTTGCCTTGGCCGAAATTCACCAAAACAAATACAAGATTATTAAATTTCATTTTCATTTCACTTTAATTTAGTCAACTTGCATAAATATCCAAATAACACTTTATTAGATATTTAATTAAGTCAACAAAGGCAACTAATATCATTTACATCAAATATCCTAATGTAAGATATTTATATTTTAATTATTTAATCATTTAACAATTAAATAATCAATTAATTAATCAAATACAAATCTATTAAATATATGTATAATATTTACATTAAATATTAAAAACATATATTCATTTAGGATATAAGTCAAATAACTCATTTTGACTAATAATTAATGTGTATTTAAATTAATCAAGTATTAAATGTAAATACACAATAATTAGGCAAATGACTATCTAGTCCCTTTAGCACGTATCTTGCGTTTAACCTTTAAACGACTTTATAAATAATCAATATTATTTATTAATGTTGCTCTAGTGCTCTACGAGTATGTTTCATTATTGAGACTCTCTAGATTCAGGTATATCCGTCATGAAATCAAATTTCGTGTCCATAATCTATCCACCCGTAGATTATGACGATCACGGATAATCTCGCTGAACCATACAGGTCAAGGTCATGGCAAATGTATAATTCCTCCGTCACAGGTATCCGGATGAATCCCAGAGATATAGATGTAAACGTCAAATCTCTATGGGGATTATCCAGTCGACTATTCCATTAGCAATCTTTAAAAGAATGTTTAGAACTAGCTTCTAAACTTTACCACGGGCCCATGGTTTTATCTGATTGCTAATCATATGGACTACCTATGCTCTGGTACACAGAACTGACAGATCCTATCTTGATACACATAGGACACCCTGAGGATCTATCTACACCCAACGAACAGGCGGAGGTCTGATCTAAATAGATCGTTGACGTGACTGTCATCGAAGTGTAGAAGATGTCTCATGTGCCCACAATGGCATCTCAAGTCTAAGAATCACAAGTGCTACTCAACCCGAGAAGATTCTTATTGACGCTGGTGTACCATCCATTAAGAATTTTTGGTGAGTTGTTCAGTGTTTATCCGCTATAAACACCTACACGTCTATACTAGTCTCCAAGACTAATGGTTCATTGAGAAACCATTGGAATCATATATTCCAGTATACGACATGTACTGGTCTCAACGGGTTTACTATACTGACCAAGTAGTGTAAACCTTGACCAGGAACAATCTGAGAATGACAACATCATGATACTACTCAATGTCAGTTGCGACGCTTTTGCAACAGTACCATGACTAATCATTCTAAGGTCATTAAGTCTTTACCATATAACAAGATAGATTATATTATAGAAACTGCATATATTATTCATAATAATAATGTTTTACAGAAGTATTCAAAAGAAATACAACCGGGAATTGGCGCTCTGAGAACCGACCCCAACACTCATCCCTACGGAAGATTTTGGTGATCGTTATATCATCATAAATCTTAGATCGAGACCTACAACCTTCATGTTGAACTTATTTCCATATGTTGATCAGAACAAGGTCAAAATTACATGTTTTTACAGGATAAATGGTGAAATTCGGGAATTGTTTAGAATTTGAGACATGTGATTAATTTATAATATTATTTTAATTTTAAAAAATCTCCCCCTTGATATAAAAACCTCACTATTCATTATCTCTTTTAGGGGTGTGCATTAATCGGTTTTAACCGATTAACAGAACCGTTCCGACCCATTTTTTTATAACGGTTCGATTATTGTGATTAAATCGGTTTTTACGGTTAAAATTTTTAACTTTTTCTGTTTCTTCGGTTCGGTTACGGTTATGAGACTCGTATAACCGAAATATATACATGTTTCAAAATCCTAAATAAGTAAATAACAAAATTTCATAAACCGATTGTTAGATAAATTGTTAAAACCAAAAATTATTAAATTATTGGCTATTAAGAAACCTATAATTTAATAATATTGGGTTAAATATTAAATTGATGAATATGAATTTACATTTGTGTTAAATTGCTTTGTTGAATGTTGAGTTAATGAATTTACATTTGTTGGACTGGTTAATAACCGAATTAACCAAAACCGACCGAAATATAATGGTTAAATTGGTTAATGGTTATGTGTCATAATATGGTTAAATCGGTTACAAATTTACTTAACCGAAAAATTTCGGTTCGGTTAACAAATCAAGAATTAACCGACCGAACCGACCGATGCACACCCCTAATCTCTTTCACTCCACTCAGGTTTTCTTCATTTTTTCCACAACAATGATTTTTTTTTCCTCTTCCACGCCAGTTTTAGGAAAAGAATGATCTTCCGCAAGTCATCTTCAAATCGGTAAACTTCTCTTTCTCTTCAATTTGAAATCATGTTTAGGGATTTTTCATCTCCATTTTCGAAATTTTAGGAAGCTAGAACTTAAATGGTTTCATTTGGCATGATTAATCAATATAGAATGGATAATAATGCCTCTAGTGATACTTTAGCATGAAATAAGCCTCTAATTTTAAAGGATGTTCAAGAATAAAAAATAGGCCTCTTTTCTTACCTTGGTCGAAACTATATAAGAAGGGAACGAAATATTTTTGTTCATGTTGAAGTAGTTTTAATTGTTAAATTATGGTAGATGAAAGAATGAATATGATTATGCCTTATGTGATTAAAATGTGCAAGGTTGGGTAAAGGAACCTCCTTGGCCGAATGCTGTAGAAAGGAAAACGATTGTTTTTTTTGTTAATTTGTATGTTTAAATCATTACATGATGTGTGTGTGTATATATATATATTAATGTGTAGTGATTGGTAATATGGTTTAATGGTATGAAAATGAAAATGCCTTAGAATGCATAAAGGGATGTGGAGGACACGATAGTGGCATAGCGTTCTTGTTTTGATGTTGACTTCAATGAATGATGCTAGGGATTCATGTAGTAATTATATTGCTTGAGTTGTTATAGGTGCAAATGTGACGAAAGTAAGCTTTCAGTTGTCAAGGAATTTCAAATTCTAAAATGGATTATAATGTGAACGAGGTTATGGTTGTAAGACATTGATAATGTGAACATAAGATTAATGTCTAATCATGTAACTTATACTGGTGTTTGAAATTCCTTGAGGCAAGATGGCCGAATAAGGGGATTTATGAATGAAAGCATGTAATGTTGTTTTGATAATGATGAGATTATAAAAGATGAGTATGCATGAATAATAAGGTTAGGTTTGGGTATGAATAAGTCCATGGCTAATTAAAATTATGTTTTATGATTATGTTTGGAACTAATTAGCTGGTGGTCTATGTTGCAAATTCAAGTTGATCCTAGGTATGTGATTTAAGTATAGATTTGTAAATAGGTTATATCACTACGAATTCATCAAATGCTTTATGTTCTTGATTTAAGAATATGTTTTATACTGAATTTCAAATACATGCTTCATGTTTGTGAACTTAGCTGACAACCTTAAACTTGAATCCACGCTATGCAATATCTTTCAATCTAATTTACAAATCATGCCTTTAGGATCTATGTTACAATTCAAGCTGTGATTTCAAGTCTATAAGTCTAGTCCATGGATTCAGTTTATGCTTTTAAGTTATATCTCAGTTTAATATTACAAGCATTGAATGTATAAGTTGGTATCCATAATAACTTTTAGTTACTTGATTAGTTTTGCAAAATAGGTATGTCATTCATGATGATATTTGTGTATGTCTTAAGTTTAGGATGCTTGCATGTCTTTTATTTTACGTCCATGACGAGATTTCTATCTTATGAATTATAGATCAGTATTCATGTTTAGATAGATAGATGGTGACACAATATATTCATGGGTTAGATTGGGTCCAAAATATTGAGATATATGTCTTAGAGCTTCTTGTAATGTAAATGGAATTATATTTTATGAAATAAAAAGATGCAATATTCATTTATCAAAGTGTTTGTTTAATATTGCATGTTGTAAATTATCTTGTTTACCCTTGATTACTCATGTACCTTCAGACTTAGTGTATGAGTATCATACAAGTTAGTAATCTAAAATAGCCCATAGAAAGCAAACAAAAGAGGTACTTTGTTTGTGGTTTATCTATAGCTGCGGTCCATTCTATAATTATATGGTGACCTTGATCCGGGTCGTCTATGTTGTGACATGAGAATGGAGGCACCTTATATGATGTGATAATATAGGACTGGATCTAGATAGAAATGAGCTTCTTATAATATCCGTTAAATCAAGAAAATCCTTTGAATCTACTAGATGGTCATATACGGATTAATTTGAATCTTGAGTGTATTACGAACTTTTGCATGGTAGGCTATGTCCATTGATTTACAAATGTGAGGTTGGTGTAGCAATCTCGACCAATAGCTACGTATTTTGGGGACATGGCTTGGTGTGTAGCTGATGACATTTTACATAGATATGAAGTTCACTCATTCTTGCGAGAAGTAGAGGAGTATATTCTTAAAGGGTTGATTCAGTACTTAAATAATTAGAGCACTCAAGTCTTTCTATTACGAATAGAAAGATTAACATTCATAATGGTTATGAATAAATAGTTCATTAGAGAATCAACGGTACATAAGATAAAAATAATTAGAGGGGTATAACATGTTAGGGTTGGTGCTCAAAGCGCCAATTTCTTATGTATTTCCCTATAAATACTTGTGTAAATATTTTATTAATGAATAAAATGAACAATTTCTTTAATATTACTTCTTCTTTATATGGTAAATATGTAAATGACCCTAGAGTGATTAGTTATGATACAGTTGCAAAAACGTCGCAGCTATCATTGAGTAGTATCATAACATTATCATTCTTTAACTGTTCTTGGTTAAGGTTTACAATTACTTGGTCAGTAAGTAAACCCGCTGAGATCGGTAAGTGTCGTATATTGGAATATTGGATTCCAATGGTTTCTCAATGAACCATGAGTCTCGAGAGACTCGTATAGATATGTAGGTATTTATATCAGATAAATATTGAACGACTCATCGAAGATTCTTAATGGATGATACACCAACGTCAATAAGAATCTTCTCGGGTTGAGTGAGCATAATGATTATTTGACTTGAGATACCACTGTGGATATATGAGTTATCATCCACACTTTGATGACAGTCATGTCACCGATCTTTTTCAGATCAGACCTCCACATGTTCGTTGGGTGTGGACTGATGCTCAGGATATCATGTGTGTGTCAATATAAGATCCGTCAGTTCTGTGTATATAGCATAAGTATTCAATATGGAATTAGTAATTTGTTAAATCCATGGGCTCGTGGTACACTGTAGAAGTGAGTTTTAAGTGTTATTAAGAGATTACTAATAGAAACGTCGACCTGATTATATCTATAGCGATTTGACGTTTATATCTATATCTCTGGAATAATCTGGATACCTGTGATGGAAGGATTATACGTATGCAATGACCTCGACCTGTTTGGTTTAGAGAGTTTATCCGTGTTCATCATAATTTACGGGTGGATAGTTTATGTACACGAAATTGGATTTCATGATTGATATGCCTAAACCTTGAGAGTCTCACTAATGAAATATACTCATAGAGCACTAGGGCAACTTTTATAAATAATACTGATTATTTATAAGTCGTTTAACGGTTAAACGAAAATACATGCGATTGGAATCTTTCGGTTAGTTGTTAAATGTCAAATTGTGATATTTGACATATATAATCAATATATGTATTTTGATAATTATTTAATATAAATATAATACATATATTTAAGATATTTGTATTTAATTATTTGATTGTTCAAATGTTACATGATTAAATTAATTAAATAATAAATGTCTTATTACTTTATTAAAATAAGCAAATGGACATTTTTGATTGGATCAAATGATTTGATTTAATTGGAACATTTGTGGATTTAATTAAATGGTTTAATGATTTATAACCACAAATTTATTAAATCATTTTCCATTTTTTAATTGTAACAAAATTGAAATACTTGGCCATTATTTTTTGCTCATTTTTTTTGGCCATTTGGGAAAAATATAAAAGTTTTATTTCAATTTTTTGTTTCATAATTTTCAAGTAACCAAACACAATAACAACGAAAGTTTGAGAGAAAAGTGAAGAAAGCAAAGAAAACCTTGAGCAAATCTTGAAATTTGTAAGTTTTTCCTAACTTTCTTCAACTTAGAAATTGTTCCTAAGATTCTAGGCTTCAATATGTGTAACTTAGAATTTTATCTACTCTTTAAGTATATTATTGATTGGTTGGAAACTCGTTAGAAAGATGTTAGCATGTATGATTATCAAAGAATGCTTATTAGGAGTAATCAAGTATTCTTTTGATTATTTGATAATAAAGTTGTCATTCTAGAGTTACTAAGTCACTCATTGATGACCCAGAATTTTTCTTGAGTTATTTCATTGTGGTGAGACTTGTTTGGTGTAGTAAAGATTGAATTTGGCTAATTTGGTGTAATTGGGTCTATTGGACATATTTGTAAAATTAAGGTTCATAACCCTCTCTAAATTTGGGGCTTTTCCTATATATATATATATATATATATATATATATTGTGTAGTGATGTATATATGATGTATATTAAATTTGGTGTTGATTGATTTGATCTTGAGTTATTTTGAACAAATTGGACCAAATTGACCAAACCTGAAATTTTTTGGTACATTCAGCAATTGTAATAAAATTAGAATTTTTTTGTTGCAATTTGTATTTTCATGTATAAGACATGTAGAAATAATTTTGGGATTGATTTGGAATCACTTAACATTGTATTTGACAATTTGTAGACCAAAATGAACAAAATACAAACCTTTAGGGGCTAATCGGCAATTGTTAAGAATTATGATTTCTTGGGTAAAAAAATTTCAATTCTTAAGTATTGAGTAATTACCTAAGAAAAATTATTGAAATCCGAAAATTTTGATTTTTTGCATTCCGCTGCGTTACCTGGAATTTCCCCCTAAAACCCCAACATAACAGACATTATGACCAGACTCTAATTATAAGACACTCGTGAAGGGCCAATCCGTATGTATTGACTATATCGATGGCACCGATGATGAGCGAAAAATATATCACTATTTACCACCCCTTTAACATAATATTTTGTATGGTTTCTTAGGTTTTATGAATGTTTTGATATGTTTTTGTGTGTTTTGCAGAAAAATAAAGTTTTGGGACTCAATGGAATCAACTTGGGGCTAAAACGGAGAAAAATGGGCAAAAGAGCAAAAATAAAAATTCACGCATCGCGACACGCCACAGTCACTATTCTGCTGACACGCGTCATCACCACGTCATCACATGCGTCATCGTCATGTCAGCATGATGTCAACATAATAATTCAATCTACCGACATGTGTCATCCCTTACATCAGCATGACGTCAGCGTAGTGACGCCAAGCCTTCACGCATCGTGACGCCGAACTAATAATTAAGCTGCCGACAACGGCGTGCCACTTGTCATCATCTCGTCAAATCCGCGTGCCACATGTCATTCATCGACTAGCGTCACGACGAGCAAACCATCTGCGTCGCAACGCGTAAGCCGTAATTACCTATAAATTGAAGCTGATTTCATTTTCCAAATTGATACTTTCATTAAGGTTCTTAATAAAGATCTAATGATTGTATCTTGTTTGTATTTATTTTTAGTATTTTAATTATTTTTTTTTTTCTAGTAGTAATAATAGTTTATTTACTTTATATTTATTTTATGTTTTGTAGTTATTTTCCGCTTTGGGAATGGTAAAACTTTTATTATGATTATTTAGATTAATCTCCCTTTAATTATAATATATAAATTATCTTAAAGCATGACTTAATTTGATAGCACTTTTATGGTCGGTTGGACTTAATTAAATTGATTTTAACCTGACTGACTTAATTGGATACCGCCTTTATGGTCGGTTGGAATTAATTAAAACATGACTTAATCAGGATACCGCCTATATGGTCTGTTGGTAATATATGTAAATTTATATATTATATAAGAGAGATTTCTAGATTTGAAATAGTAAAGGTGGATCCCCTAACCTCAGAATTTTATTTTTAATATAGGGAAGTGATGGAGCACAATATTCATGAGTTTAATAATTGATTTAATTATATTATATGTCATGCTTTAGACTTGTTTATTGAATCTTAAGCTTAATGCTTCTTGTTGCCTGATCACCAATAAGATTGATGTTGTAAACTTAAAATGAACTTGGAAAATAGATTTTAGGTTTCACCCTTAGATTAAATAGCTCACGATCTCACTGTAGGGTAGATTTCCCTTAGAGTAGATTTCCTTCCAGGATAGACATATACCTGTCGGGCGTGGGTAGCCACAATTGGAACTTGAACTTAATGAATTCAGGTAACTTGGTTAACATAGGAATATAGTTAATTGGGTTACTTTGGGTGTTTGCATCTGACCATCGACAAAGGCTTTTGCATATCTTCGTGTTCCAGGTTAACAAACTAATTTATTACACATATATAAGAGAATCAATTTATCATTAGAATAATATTGTGTGGAATCACAACCTTAGATGTTTATTTTCTTTTTTATTAATTTCCATTGTTTTATTTTGTATTTTTATTTATTTAGCAAATCCACATTCAACCAACCAATCAAGCAATCATTCCCTTCTCATCCTAATTAGATACCTGTAAATAAATAGAATCAATAATCAATAATAACAGTAGAAATTAAGTCCTCGTGGGATCGATATTTCTATACTACTTGAGCGATACGTGCGCTTGCGTTACATGTGTGATTTCACTGATCAACTGACGTAGTTTGGCTTATATTATCTATCTACGGCAATGAGAGTGCAGCTTCGGGTTTTTAGTGGAATAATCCAAAGTTAATAATTCAAAATATTTAATTCAGAGTTTAATTAATATTCTAGGATTTTCTGAGCTCGGAACCGTAGGTCCTTTTGGGCCTCGTGCTAACTCGATATACTATAGCAAATTAAATGTAATTGGATAGTCTAATAATATACTCTATATATATATATATATATATATATATATATATATATATATTATATTATGATTTATAATATTTTTCATCACACTTAAAACTATGTATTAATTTTAATAAATGATTTTTATAATTATATGATAATTACTTATTACATGTTATTAAGTTATATTATATAATTTAATAAATAGTTTAAATTGTGTGTTCCAAAAATGGTTTTTGTTTTGGAAGTTAATCCTTTTAAAAGGTAATAACTTATTTTATTTTTAATATAATTTTGTTATGATGATTATAGAATACAAGATTTGATGTTGCAAAATTTTAATTCCAAGACTAGGGCTGGCCGAAACTTACCTAGAGGGGGGAAGGGTTTTGCTTAATTTTAGAAATCAAAACCCTAAGTATAAAAAGAAAATAAGATTTTCTTTTTTGTTAACCTAATTCATTCTAACCATAGCCACTCTTTCTTATTTAAGAATTCTATCAAGAGTTGAAGAAAAAAAAGAACAAAAAAAATGAAAACAAATCTTGTGTGACACTTTTGCCTCTAAAGAGTTTAGAGATTGGTTTGTGTGTGTAGCCCACACTAATTTTCGTTAGTTGCGAGACATAGCACGAAATGTTATTTGGTGCCAAACCAAAATCATCTTCATCTTTCATTTTTTCAAACCATACAGTAGTGAGCAGATTTTGCTCACTGCCGTCACTTTGTGTTGTGTAATGAGGCTCGATTTGTTTTAATTTTAATCCAGAAAATTGGGAAACATTAAGGGGTATTTTAAAAGTGTTGTAGGGCTTTTTTTTAACTGAAAAATCAGACCTAAAACACGGGTGTGGTTCATTCATAAAGAGGCTGATTTGGGTAGTGAACTGGGCGCGGATTTCGGGTCCAAAATAGTCCAGATCTGATTCAGTGTTCGAGAGCTGTTCTAGGGCCGATATTTTGTCAAAAATAGAAGTAAATTTTCAGTAAAAGAGCTGGTCACATACAGCTAGACAAAGAGAATGGCAGAAAAGTTTTTCAAGGCTGATCTCGGGTGCTTAAGGCGCTTTCGCTTCATTAAGAAAGTGGTTCCTACAATTGGTATCAGAGTGAGGTTGAAAAGTGTTCTTAATCCATCTCTTTTTCATTTAAAGTTATTGGTTTTATTTGTTTATATGAGATATAAATAATTATATGCATGTTTAGATGAGTAAGCACAAATTAATATTCATGAGATGAATGTCTATTGTTGATTCATGTGATAGATGGTTTTTACATTGATCATAAATTTTTCCGGCTCTTATTTTATGTTGTTTTTTGGTTTTGGGAATGTAAGACCGTAAGGCCAATTTTACAAATATTGTAATTATATTTTCCTTTGTAAAATATTATTCTTTGTAATTTGGAACACATTGCCAAGAAGGACACTTAGGTAGTAATTGATCAATGTTTGGTAAATGCGGATCGTGGTTGTAGGAAGCTATGGTAAGCATAGACATGGTGAGTTCCAGCGACGTGTGGAGGTGATTACCACACGAAAGCATGTCTTAATAGCCAAAGTGCTAATGTGGTCTGTAGTGAGCACACGACTACTTGAAATATTATATCCATATATTGCGAATGTTACTACTCGAGGATCATAATTTCCGTAGGATAATCCATGGAGTCAATAGTTGAAGACCAAGGGACGCCTTGAGATTTTTATGTACTAATTAGATTAGTATATGAAAATAAGAGCTCGGTCAATGTAAAATTTATTTTATGTTATATGTATGTTTAAATTTGAAATGTTTGAATAACATGTCATATAGATTATGGTGTCTACTCTTGCATTTTCATTTGCCATAACATGTTTTGGATACATGAATATTCTAGACATAAAATACGATTTTATATAATTTAAAATAGTTCAATTGGAATATTATATGCATCAGAACAAATTAACAATGTTAATTGGTTTAATAGTCTAAAATTAGAATTTCTACAATTATGGGCTTAATGATTACATCATGAATTCTATTGATATATTGGATGGAAACCCAGACGTAAATTCCAAAGCCGATTCCGAATGGATGGTAGTGTGGTCTGCACTCGGGATACAACTCCACGTACCATTGGAATTTATAACGCGTTTAGATTAATTAAATAGTTTTATTAAAATTTTGTCCACTTTAGAATTTTAATTTTAAACTTGTTAGTGTACCAATATTTTAAGAGTTAAAATAAAATAGGTCACTAAACCTAACTTAATTAAATTAGTTTAATTAAGTAAAATAATTAGTTAAGACTAATAGATATTAGTGAATTAAACTTTTAAGAGTTAAAATTGGTAAGATCACTATTTGTGTACTAGTGTCTATGCTTATCCGTGCATAAATTTATTGAAACCAGTGAATTAAAATATTAGATATTTTAAGTAGAAACCTTAAATTTAAAATAGTGAGTGGCTTAAGGATATAGTACAATATATTTCGCGATCTCCGTTGTTAGTTCGAAATCGTGAGATTCAAAAGGCTCATTAAGACTGCTTTGTTTGTCCATCTACGAATGGTGTCCATTTTGGGTCAATATAAAGTTTGGATTCTGAGATGATAGGAACTCTAGATGTATCTGGTGAACTGACCTAGACTACGGCGGCTCTTCACTAGTTAAATCCAATAATTCCGATACAATGGGTCATACTCACAAAGGAATGAATCGAATTTAAGAGAATGAGGGTGATAAGGCTGGACACGCAGGTCCAATTTAATAAATCGAATTTATTACAACAATTTCTAAAATTGCCCACCCATCTAATATCCATCCGATATACATTATTCATTCAACACAACCACGTATTCACACACATAAGCATGCTATCAATCAATCTAATCAAATTAATTAATCTGATAATTAAGTGATCATCCAGTGTTCAAACAACGATTTGATTTTGTTCGAGTCAAACTCGTTTTTGCGAATAAGTACTTAAAGTACGAATTCATGAATTAAATTAAACTACATCATTAAATCAAATTTAACATGTACTTAATACTAAATCAATATTCAATTCAAATTAAATATTACACTTTTATTTAATAAACCTTTTACGATTTAAATTCCAAATTTAATCGTAACGCGTCTCAAAGACCGATTAACGTCCAACGTCAATTCAATTAAAGTCCAATGGGCTTTTAATTGATTTCTTAAGGCGTGGACTTTGGTCAACTCGGGTCAAACCGATAACCAAAGTCCAATCCGGGATTTACCCCATAAGCCCATAAATCAATCTTGGCCCATTAGACCCAATTGAACTTTAAAGGTTCATTAGTTGCATTTGGGCTTTATGGTTAAGGTTTTGGGCCCAATTGGATCCAATCCATTTGGCCTAAACCCAACTTGATAAAATCAAGCCCAATAGGCCCAATTACAACATTAGAAGCCCAATCCCATTTACGGCCTCAAATAATTAAATTACATAAATCCAATTTAGCAATTTAATTACTTTTAGTGCATTACATGATTAATCAACTAAATCAACATTTCCAAAACACTAAATTAGTCCAATTAATCATACTCAATTCATTATTATATGTCCAAACATAAATTGAAAATCAAACCCATTTACATGCTTCAAAGCTCTCGGCCAAGGAGGGATTTTGTGTCCGATTTGGTTTCAATCCAATCGAACCTACAATCGACATTAAATCAATATCCTAAATGATTTCATACATATCCAATGTCACAAAATCAAAAATACCAAGACATTAGGGCAATAAGTCCATTCGGCCAAGGTGAAAATTTTGGGTTTTGTCCAATTCGAAATCCAATCCAATTCGATTCAAATTAACATCAACCTAATATATTCCAACTCATCAAATGAATCAAAAATCAAAAATTCCAAGAATCCAAAATACATATACATTCGGCCAACTCATGAAATTTAGGGAAAATAATTCCAAATCAATTTTCAACAAATTGGTCCAACCAAAATGAAATTAAACATGTCATAAGCATACTTAAACAATGAATTTATTCAAATCATGCTCAACAAACATTTACCCAAATTTTAAGCCATACTTTTTTCATGCTTGAACCTAAGGCTCTTGATGCCATTGTTAGTATTAATCTAGGTCCCAAGATCAAACAAGCAATGAAAACATTGTGTGAACACATCAACGGAGGTAGCGGAATACTCACATCGATCGGTTGAGTCGATTTGAAGACGAATGAAACCCAAAAACCTCACTGCCAAGGGCGCCAACTGCAGCAGTCCACTGCCTTCGATTTTTAGATTTGAACTGAGAAAACGGAGCTCCAAGCCTCGTCCGACGGATCCCGGCTCATGGGCGAACCTCCCTACCACCTTCGCAAGACTCGTAAGTGTGCTAGCACTTGATTTCTCACCATGAAAAACCACTCTTGCTTCCCTTTAGTGTCACGCCATTTCTGGTTCAAAACCAGTGAACTTCTAAGCTTTTGGGCGTGAGAAGAAGAGAGCAAAATGAGAGAGAAAGAAATGTGTTAAGTTATTACAAAAGTTGTAAATCATTTTGTTTATATATTTTCCAAAAATATTAAATGATTTACCAATTAATTTAACTTTCAAAAAGTCAAAGAAATTGAATGTAATAAGCTTGAGTGTTCCACACTCCAATATCAATGTCCATCAAGTCATATCAACTTTAATAAAGTGACATGTCTTTCAATCAATCAATCACATCAATCAATCACATCACTCAAAGTGACATTTGTTTTGACGCTTGATGTGACGAATGATTTGACGCTTGATGCGACTTGCGATGCCGCACTCGAATTCGAAATACGAATGCACTCGCAATCACACTCGGGCTCGGGTTCGTTAATTCCAAATTAACGATTTTTCCGTCGCGTCGTAATTAAATGATTACGCCTAGCGAATTCACTATTCACGTCGCTAACGAATTAATTCTAAATTAATTCGTTCGCCCGAATTAAAATCTAATTTTAATTCCGCGTCGAAATCTAATTTCGTTTAATATATCGAATATATTAATTTAATCGATTAATTCCAAATTAATCGTTATCTCTCTCTAGACGATATTTTATCATAGATAAAATATCTCCGTTATTAATCCTAGATTAATTTTCTCTCTCTTCTATAATTTTATCGAATACAATAATTTTATCGATTAATTCCAAATTAATCGTTCTCTCTCTAAATTAGGCACTTTATCCGAGATAAAGTTTCTCCGTAATTACAAGATTAATTAAGTTCGAATCAAAATATCATAGGTGAATCTTCAGGAAGCGACCCAAGAGATCTCCGGATATTTTGGCAGTAAATACGGTCGTCGGATAATCCGAACACGTACGTACCTCGTACTACGTCTTTACCTATTCACAAGACAAGGTTGGCTTCTAGCAAAGCGCCATGCCTACCCAATTCTCCAGAAATATTCTTATAGGAATATAAGATCTATATCAAGCGTAGTATACCGTAGTATTGCGTACATCGATCCAGTATCGGATGATCACATGTTAGGCCTGGGGCTGGAGATGTGTCTGCCCCGTACGAAACATATATCGGACATCAAGCAACCAGTCTCTTTAAATCGGACAATCCTGACCTGGTCATATTGTCCCGACGGTTGCAACCTTTTATAGAGTACTAGTTCTGTGCCCTGCGTGATCATCACCTCCATATGTCTGAAGCGATACTTCCATCTCGACATCACATCCAGTACACTACGATTCTTGATAAACCCAGAAGAGGTGTACACAGAACCGGTTAAGGTCCCCAACCACCAAAACCAAAGTTTACCGATTGTCGCAAGTACTAGCGATGTAAGTCTCAAGTTAAGACCATATACACCTACCCTGATGCGGCCTCCCATAGACACGCAGACATACTACCAATGGGATTCCGCGGGGTCTATCCAGAGCGAAGCTGTTTTCCGTACCATCGGTAAAACACAACCTCCTATCGCACTTGCATAAGTATCCAATACTTAAATATATGAGAACTATGCCGTTGTGCCCTCACAACGTGCACAAGCGCAATACTAGTCTATTCCGCATTATCGATGTCCGATCTCGATAATACTCCGACTAGGGATATTTAATGATTAAACCTTTATGGATTGATACTGTCTCATATCATCTCAATCCGGTACTAATCATATGGACTTTCGCCATTTATATATCAAAGTAAATAACATTACAAAATGGCAAAAGGCAATTTCATTATCACATAGTTAATTTTGTACAATAATACAATATCATTTACAAACAGTGACGCTATGGGACATAATGTATAACAGCCTCCAGCGTCGCGCCGCCCAAATTGCACTAGCGTCGCGACGCTGGGTACAGTAGGACATGTGTCACGCACTGGTTGGTCGGCTCAGAATCTTATCCGATGACGTGGCACTGTTCATGACGTCATTGCTTATGTCATGCTGATGTGTCAACTGTTCATGACGTCATTGCTTGCATCACGCTGACGTGTCAACTGTTCATGACGTCATTGCTTGCGTCACGCTGACGTGTCAACTGTTCATGACGTCATTGCTTGCGTCACGCTGACGATGTGGAAGGCGACGTGGCAACACGTGGCAAGGCGGCTTCTGAAGGCGGCTCGTTGATTTGTTGACACGTGGCACGCGGTGCACGTTAGCAGATCTTCTGTGATGGTGACACGTGTCACGGCGCACGTTAGCAAAGTCAAACTTCTCAAATTCTGATTTGTTGACCAGGCGCATGTTAGCAGATTCGGCGCACGCTGGGCGTCGCGACGCGCAAGGCTTCAGCGTCGCGACGCTGTGAAATGACGATTTTGCCCTTTTTGTCCAATTTTGTCCATTTTGCCCCAAAACACCTCCAGAATGTCCTGAAACTTTATTTATCTACAAAATAAACAAAAATACATCAAAACGTCATAAAACTCAAGAAACTATACAAAATATTAGGTTAAATGAGTGGGAAATAGTGATAGAAATACCACTCATCACACCCCCAAACCTAACATTTTGCTAGTCCTCGAGCAAAATATAAAATAAAATAACATAAAAATAACATTTAACTAAGCCACTTTCGTAGGGATCATGGTTGCATTTAGCATATGCAACAAGCCTTTAAACCCCTAGTGGACGAGTTGTAGTCTCGTGAGGGTTTATAGCAATGATACCCACAAACATTTTACAAAAGTAAAAATGTATTAAAACTAATGCACACAAAAGCAAAAAGACAAGCGAAAAGAGAATAAAGATGTTAGTGACTAATCAGGTGAAATTTCTAATCCAAGTTACTAGATGTTTTGTTTCATTCTAAATTACTGAATAAGTAAATTCTCCGATTATTTTTACCATTCTTCATATACACAGCCAACAAAATATTAAACAACTCATTTTGCCCACAACAGTTATAAGTGCAGTTGATAAGAGAGTAATATTTTTGTCCTAAAGTCTTATCAGATTTCACACCTTTTTGTAGCAATGGAATAATTTTCTGATTTTTCTGATTTTTTCTTTGATTTTTCTCTATTTTGACTATTTTTATTTATATACAATACCTTCCGTCTATGTAGCGAGCTTTGGGTCGGTGACTCCCAAACCAGTTGGCTTTAGGGCATCAGGTGTTAAGACACCCCTAAGGACTTAATTACTAAGACTTCAGATATATGTATTTTTTTTCTATCATCTTTTTGATCCATGTAATGAGCTTTGGGCCAATGACTCCCAAACCAGTTGATTTTAGGGCATTAGGTATTAAAATACCCTTACAGACTTAATAACTCGGATCTCAGATGATGTTTTTTTTGTTTTTGTTTTTTTTTTTTTTTATTCCATCACTATTTTTTAGATGTTTCCTCCAAATGAACTAGAGTACTGAATATTACAAACTTTTCAATTACAGCTCATGTCCGTATGTTACTATGCATGTTGATAATATCTGCTAACTAAGTATATGAAGATTCATTTTAGTCAGTTTTATGGAGAATTTACAGATTTAATAATTCAAAAGTGAATAAACAAAAATTAACTTGTTTTGAATTAGGTTTGAAATACGTCTCAGGAGTGGAAATTCCTTACACAGCTATTTCTTACCAATTTCATCTTTTTAGTCAACATAACAAAACATTTCTACTAGTCATATAACTATAATTTACATGTTTTGTTTTTTTTAAAAGTTTAATCAAAGGCTCAGTTTATGGTGTGTGACTAACTGTCGAATGGACTTCTCGTTGTAGATTCCCCAGAGGGAAGGTGGAGCGAGGCTCACTTAAATACCCAAGCCCCTTAGGCTCTTATCACTTGTTGTCAGGAATAAACAACGAGTCCTCCAAACTAGTCTGTCACAACACGCTACAAGTGAATGATTATCTAGGTGCCTCCACAGCTTTTCCTTATAAAAAGGTAGTGAGTGAAGGAAGACACCAAACCATCACCTAGCTTTAAATATGCCCTTTGTTTTTATTAATTTTTTTAATTTTTTTGTATTTTTCTAAAAATTTTGGACTAAAAATAAACACAATACAAACAAGTACTATTAACTATTCCTCACCCCCAAACCTAAATGAGACATTGTCCCCAATGTCTTAAACAGTAGAAGAAGAGTTTAGAAAATCTTACCTGGTTAAATAGGTTGCCTCCCAGCTAGCGCTAAATTTTTCGTCTTCAGCCAGACGTGACTAAAATATATCTGTTAAGGAGGTTTCAGCGTCGTTTTGGATGTCCTATTAAAGACAATCCCGTGAGCGTTGCTTTTGAAGGGTCTCTTCCAACGGTAAAGTGGCAAAAAGAGTTTTGTCTCATTCAGTGCTCGTGCCACCTTTTTGATCTTTGTTGCTCCAATGGTTCCTGCAAAGAAAGAAAGAAAATCAGGAGGTCTTGTATGGTGCTTGACTTGGAATGGAAATTCCATTCTGACAAGCTTCTGGGTGATATCTTTGGTTTGTATTCCCCAAAACAGCGATGTTTTTCCTGAATGCTCTGGATCTTTAATAAAGTCAGACATTTGCTCCTCCATTTGCTCTGTTTCTTGCTCCACCTTTTCTTCACAGATGTATTTGAAAATTTCTGCATTCAGCTCTTCATCTGTCATCTGTGAAATACATGTTTCAAAATTTTCAACCTGAAAAGAAATGTCAGTTTTTAGGTTTTCATCCTCTGATCTGGTTGAAATGATTGGCTCAGGTAGATATTCATCAAACATTTGTGCAATGGAATCTCCAAGATCTTCATTTTGAGGATCCAGAATTCCATCCCCAATTTTTGATGCAGTTGGTACAAACAGCTCAGTTTCATCCTCGTCAGAATCTGAATAATAGAAATCAAATCGAGACTTTGCCGGTTCGGGTTCCTGAACTGATACCTCTGGTTGTTGATACTGCTCAGCCTCCTCCTTTGTTAAAGTGTCATCGTGAAATGTTTGGTACTCTGAGGCTTCATCTGAAAATGATTCTTGAGGTATATAGCTCTGGTTTTCTATTAATTGTCTGATCTGATCTGTTATTTTCTGTATGGATCCTGCGTTACTCTGAATTTGTGCATCAAATCGAGCTGCTTGTTCTTTGAACATGTGAATCAATTGATCTTCCTCTGATGGATCTGGTTCATGATAAGAATCAAAGGAAGATGGTGGATAAGATGGAAAATGTGATGATTCTTCGTACCTTGGTTGATTCCAAAAATTCTGCCACTCTGAAATGTAAATACATTGATCGCTCGGGTGGTTACCATCACAAATTACACATCTCCCCATTTCGTTCTGTTGAGCAAATGTAGTATTGCTTGATTCTGGCATCCAGTGATATTCGTTGGGCTGAACAACATGCCTCAGAAAACTGGACTGTTGCTTCCAGATTTGAGGTGTATCTTCTTGTAAAGCTTGTAATTTCTCAATCTCCCAGTAGTGTTCCATTTTTTAATCACCTGAAAACAAAAGAAATAAAAATTACAAAATAAAATAAAGAAAATTAGATATAAGTAAATTTGATAGTTTCAAAATTAACAACTCAAGAAAAATAAGTCCCCGGCAACGGCGCCAAAAACTTGACCGGCGTAAACACACACGTATAACGCAAGCGCACGTATCATTCAAGTAGTATAAAAATATCGATCCCACGAGGACTTAATTCCTACTGTTGTTATTAATTGTTGATACTATTTATTTACAGATATCTAATTATAGGGAGAATGGAATTGATTGCTTGATTGATTTGATTTGTAAATGGCGTTGCTAAATAAAATAAATAAAAAGATAAAAGAAAATACTAAGGAAAATACTAAAGACACAAAAATCTAGGGTTGTGAATCATTCTAATATCATTTAAAAGATGAAGTAGTTAAACCATAGTTAGGTAAATTATTGAATTATTAATCTGGAACACTAAATTATGTAAAAGCCTCTTCCGAATGATCATTTACAAATACCTAGTATAATCCAATTGAACCATATGTCTATGTCAATTAAATTACCTAGATTCATTAAGATTGAGTTCCAATTATGACTACCCCCGCCCGACAGGTATATTCCTATCCTGTAAGGAAATCTATTAAAGGGTTATCTATCCTTAAGGAAGATCGTGGGTTGTTGAGACTAAAGTCTTAAACTTAAAATCCCTATGTCTAGTTCATTTTAAGTTTACCTAATCAATTTTATTAGTGATCGGTTAATAAAAAGCATTAAGATTATGACTCAACAAATAACTCTTTTAATTACCCCAACTATAATCTAACCCTTTTTAAATCCGGTGATATTAGAAATCATCACACCCTAGAATACTAACTTAGTTACAACACATAGTTAGGACTAGTAAAACAAAGATAAAAATTACTAAAAAGTAAATGCAGAAAAATAAAATAAAATGCTAAGGAAAAAGGAATTAACTTCTACTAAATACTAATTAGAAATCTCCCATAAAATATAATATATACTTGTGATTATTTTATCAACCAGCCATAAAGGCGGTAATATTTGTTATTAAACCAGCCATAAAGGCGGAACAAAAATATACCAGCCATAAAGGCGGAATAAAAATAAACCAGCCGTAAAGGCGGAATAATTATTTAATAACCAACCGACCAATCTGGCGGTATCCTTATTAAGTCCGGTTATAAATAGTTTATATATTATATTTTAGGGAGAATAATCTAAATAGCAATAGTAAAAGAATTACCTTTTTACCTTAGCGGTGAAAAGTTACCTACACATAGTAAATAGTAAAAATTGTAAGAAGTAAGAAAGTAAAATTACTATCACTATTAAAAAGTAATTAAAAATATTTACAAAAACTTAAACTAAAATATTCTAGAGAGAGAAGCTCTCAATTTAGAACTAACAAAAGAGAGAGAAAGGTGTACTGAAATATGAAATTTCGAGTTCTATTTATAGGCTCGGATAAGCCTCCAGCGTCGCGCCACCCAAATTGCACTAGCGTCGCGACGCTGGGTATAGTAGGACACGTGTCACGCACTGGTTGGTCGGCTCAGAATCTTATCCGATGACGTGGCACTGTTCATGACGTCATTGCTTACGTTATGCTGATGTGTCAACTGTTCATGACGTCATTGCTTGCGTCACACTGACGTGTCAACTGTTCATGACGTCATTGCTTGCGTCACGCTGACGATGTGGAAGGCGACGTGGCGACACGTGGCAAGGCGGATTCTGAAGGCGGCTCGTTGATTTGTTGACACGTGGCACGCGGTGCACGTTAGCAAATCTTCTGTGATGGTGACACGTGTCACGGCGCACGTTAGCAAAGTCAAACTTCTCAAATTCTGATTTGTTGACCAGGCGCATGTTAGCAGATTCGGCGCACGCTGGGCGTCGCGCAAGGCTTCAGCGTCGCGACGCTGAAATGACGATTTTGCCCTTTTTGTCCAATTTTGTCCATTTTGCCCCAAAACACCTCCAGAATGTCCTGAAACTTTATTTATCTGCAAAATAACACAAAATACATCAAAACATTCATAAAACTCAAGAAACTATACAAAATATTAGGTTAAATGAGTGGGAAATAGTGATAGAAATACCACTCATCAACAAATAATTCACTATTCAATACTGAAATGTTTAAGGTTGAAAAACTAAAATAAAATGGCAAAATATTTCTCACGATGACACATATCTGTGGCATCTTAGACTTGGTCATATTAGCTTTGACCGGATAGATAACTTGATAAAGAATTGAGCTTTAAACAATTTAAAGTTTGAAATTTTACCAGTCTGTGAATTCTGTCTAGAAGGAAAGATGACAAATAAATCTTTTACTCGAAAAGGTATAAGAGTCAATCAACGTATTGAGCTAATACATTCAGATGTTTTCTGACCGATGAATGTAAGAGCCCAATGTGGTTATGAATACGTTATCACATTTATTGACGATTATTCCAAATATGGGTACATCTACCTAATGCAGCACAAGTCAGATACTTTTGAAAATTTCAAAAAGTATCGTGCTAAGGTTGAGAACCATTAGGTAAGACGATCAAAATTATACAATCGGATCGTAGAGGAGAATACATTGACAAAGATTTTGAGGAATACTTAGTTGAGCATTGGATAGTATCACAACTCACAGCACCCGTAAAACCACAGTAAAATAGTATTGCAGAGAGGAGAAATCGGACCCTACTAGATATGATAAGATCTATGTTTAGTTATGGTTCACTACCTAGTTCATTTTTGGGGTATGCATTGCAAACAACAATGTATATCCTTAATGTAGTTCCATCTAAGTTTGTTCCTAAGACTCCCTTAAAGTTATTGAGTCTACTTAAAACAAGTTTACGATATTTCCGTATATGATGGTGTCCAACATATATGCTGAAGAATAAGACTACTAATTGGAGCCATGCTCATAGGTGTGCCTATTTTTAGGCTATCATAAGGAGACTAGGGGTGGATTCATTTATTGTCCTAAAGATAACAAAATATTTGTATCGACAAACGCTACGTTTCTAGATAAAGACTATATGAGGGAGTTTAAACCTCAAATTAAGGTGTTACTCGAGGAATTACTTGATGGTTCGACCAAAGCACCATCGTCAACCACAGTTGACAAAAATATAGCACCTTCGACATATGTGTGTCAGATGAAAGTTTGTCAGAATGATCAGTTACCTAGACATAATGAGAGGGTTGTACGACAACATGATCGCTATATAAGATTTGGAGAGGCACAAGTTTCTGCTTCCATTGATGGTGTAGATGATCCATTGACCTATCGTAGTGTAATGAATGATTATGATAAATATGAATGGCTTAAATCCATGAACCTCGTGATGGAATCTATGTACTCCAGCTCAGTCTGAGAACTTGTAGACCAACCTGATTTGGTAAAACCAATAGGTTGCAAGTGGATCTATAAGAGGAATGAGGGATCAGATGGAAGGTACAATCTTCAAGGCTAGGCTAGTGGCCAAAGGTTATACCCAGAAAGAGGGAGTTGACTATGAGCAGACTTTCTCGCCAGTAGCTATGCTCAAATCCATCAACATTCTTCTATCAATTGCTGCATATTATGTCTATGAGATTTCGCAAATGGACGTCATAACTGCATTCTTGAATAGAAATCTTGATGAGTATATCTATATGGTATAACCAGAGGGGTTCATATCCTAAGGTCAAGAGAAAAAGGTTTGCAAGATGCAAAGGTCCATCTATGGACTCAAGAAAGCATTTTAATCTTGGAACATAAGATTTGATACCAAGATCAAGTCTTATGATTTTGAGCAGAATGTCGATGAGCCTTGTGTATACAAGCGCGTCATTGACGAAAATGTGATTTTTCTCATGTTGTACGTCGATTATATTTTACTCATTGGGAATGATGTAAAAATATTATCGGACATTAAAATCTGGCTAGCTAATCAATTCCAAATGAAAGATTTGGGAGAGGCCAGTTTTGTACTTGAGATCCAGATTCTTGGGGATTGCAAGAAACAATTGTCAGCTATATCTCAAGGATCCTATATTGACAAGATCCTTGTGCGATTTAGGATGCAGAATTCTAAGAAAAGTAATTTGCCTTATTAACATGGAATTCATTTTTCGAATGAACAGTCTCCTAAGACACCTCAAGTAGTTGAGGAAATGAGACATATCCAATATTCCTCAATAGTTGGTAGTCTCATGTAGACTATATTATGCGCGAGACCAAACATCTTCTTTACAGTGAGAGTAGTGAGTAGGTTTCTGTTGGAGTTCTACGACCCCGAGGATCGAATAATAAGCATAAAAATACATGTGAATACAATCGAGAAAGTCGCAGAATACTTACATCGATCGGTTGAGCGTTGCTACTACGAACAAAATTTATTTCTGCCCTTCAACAGCTCACGGCAGTGGCTGTTTTACAGTCCTCATTTTCGGCTTCAATCTCCCTCCATGAAAGCTCCAAGCTTTGTGAGATGATTCCAAGCTCAAGGGTGGACTTCCCTATCACCTTCGCATGTCTCAAAAGTGTGCTAGCACTCAAGTAATTTGCCACAAATTTCCCACTTTGCTTCCCTTTAACTCACGGCAGTGAGCTGTGTAAGAAGAGAGAAAATGAAGCCCATTGGGCGTGAGAAGAGATAGGAGAAGAAGTGAGAGAGTGTTATGTTAATTGATTTCAAAAACCAATTAAAACATATACAAATGTTTGTGTAAAGCTTTCAAAAAGTCAACATAAAATTTGGCTCCAAGAATATAATAACATTATATGTCATTCAAGCTTTCAAAAAGCTTTCCAACCACTCACATCAAGTCACATCACTCAATCAATCAAGTGACAAGTTGTCACATCACTCAAAGTGACTAATGATTTGACGCTTGATGCGACTAATGATTTGACGCTTGATTTGACTTGCGTGCCGCACTCGAATTCGAAATGCGAATGCGCTCGCAAACAATATCGGGCTCGGGTTCGCTAATTCTAAATTAATGAATTTTCCGTTGCGACGTAATTAAATGATTATGCCTAGCGAAATCACTATTCACGTCGCTAACGAATTAATTCTAAATTAACTCGTTCGCCCGAATTGAAATCTAATTTTAATTCCGAGTCGAAATCAAATTCGTTTAATATATTGAATATATTAATTTTATCGATTAATTCCAAATTAATCGTTTTCTCTCTCTTTAAATGATATTTTATCCCAGATAAAATATCTCCGTAATAAATCCCAGATTAATTTTCTCTCTCATCTAATTAATCCCAGATTAATTAAAAGTGTGAGTCATACGTCATCGATGAATCTTCGGGAAGCGACCCATGAGATCCCCGGATATGTTGGCAGTAAATACGGTCGTCGGCCTATCCGAACACGTAAGTACCTAGTACTACGTTTATACCGATTTACAAGACAAGGTTGGCTTCTAGCAAAGAGCCATGCCTACCCAATTCTCCAGAAATATCCTTACAGGAATATAAGGATCTATATCAGGCGTAGTATACGTAGAATTGCGTATTTCGATCCAGTATCTGATGATCACATGCAAGGCCTGGGGCTGGTACAGTGTCTGCCCCGTACGAAGCATATATCGGATGACGAGCAACTAGTCTCTTTATGATCGGATAATCATGACCAAGTTATATTATCCCGATGGTTGCAACCCTTTAGAGCACCAGTTATGTATCCTTACGCGATCATCATCTCCATATGACTGGAGTGATACTTCCGTCTTGACATCACACCCAACACACTACGATTCTCAATATACCCAACATAGGCGTACACAGAACCTGTTAAAGCCCTGGACGACCAAAACCAAAGTATATTGATTGTCGCAAGTATTAGCAGTGCAAGTCTCAGGTTAAGACCAAATACACCTACCCTGATTTCGGTCTTCCATAGACACCTAGTCATACTACCAATGGAATTCTGAGGGGGTCTATCCAGAGCGAAGTTGTTTCCCGTACCATCGGTAAAACACAACCTCCTATTACACTTGCATGAGTATCATATACCCAAATATATGAGAACTTTGTCGTTTGTGCCCTCACAACGCGCACAAGTGTAATACTAGTCTTTTACGTATTTATCGATGTCCAATCTCGATAATACTCTGACTAGGGATATTTAATGATTTATCCTTTGTGGATTGATACTGTCTCATATCATTCTCAATCCAAGAACAAATCATAAGGACCTCCTATCATTTATACATCTTGGTGATCAAATCACAAATGATAAGAGAGCAATCTCCTTTGTCACATAGTTAATTTGTACAACAACACCATGATCTGTAGAAATAGTGACGCTATGGGTCATAATTGTCCAACAATCTCCCACTTGGCCTATAGCCAGTCACTCGAGTGTCTAACACCCGAACTATGTACGGTTGGCTCAAATTGCTGAGAAAAGGCTTTCGTAAGTGGATTTGCATGATTATCATCTGATGCGATTAATTCGATCATCACATCGCCACGATTTATGATCCGAACGAATCAGATGAATATCGAAGTATGTATCTGGATCGTTGATGAGACCGTTAATTCTTTAGCATGTGATGAAGCCTAGCTCAGCTGCTAAAAGAACTATATCTAATCTAATTAGATTTGTTATCGACCCAAATGGCTTCTATTGCTGCCTCAGCTGCAGCAATAACCCTCATTTATTGTTTATTCGGTAACCGTATCTTGCTTGGAAGATTTCCAGCTCACTGTTCCGTTATTCAAACTATATAGTACCGTTTTGCGACTTGTAGTCGTTTTATCGGTTTAGGAAACTTGCAGTAGTGAACCCAGTCACTTCAAGTTCTCATTCTCCATAGTATAAGACATCATCCTTTAGTTCTCTAAGATACTAACGGATGTTCTTAACATCAATCCAGTGACTATAACTTGGATTGGCCTGTTTGTGAATCCATATGCTCAAAGCGTCTGAGGCACCAGGTCACTCACATTTTTCAATGTACGAGTTATCAAAGAGTTTTCTCGAAAGCCTAGCTTTCACCGATTATTATGGGAATATCATTTCCAAGAAATGACATATTATCATTATTTATATGACATTAACTGTCAGTGCGCTCCCACTAACCTCCTTATATACACAAGAATCATTTCGTTTTGAATTAAATCATAAACTATTATGATTACATCATGGTGCCATTTTTCAATGTACGAGTTATCAGAGAGTTTTCTCGAAAGCCTAGCTTTCACCGATTATTATGGGAATATCATTTCCAAGAAATTACATATTATCATTATTTATATGACATTAACTGTCAGTGCGCTCCCACTAACCTCCTTATATACACAAGAATCATTTCGTTTTGAATTAAATCATAGACTATTATGATTACATCAAAACGATAATTCCAAGAACCTAATGCTTGCTTCAATCCAAACATGGATCGAATAACCTGCAAACATTGTCTGCTAGTTTTGGTATGATAAAACCGACAGGCTGTTGTAAACATCCTCCAAAGGGTTTCCTTTTCAGGAAAGTGATTTTCCCGTTTAGCTGACATATTTCATAAATGAAACATGCAGCGTCAGCAAGCATTATCCAAATGGATATACCGTGGCAACAGGTAAAAGGTTGAATCATAGTCAACACAATGTTGATAACGATACCTTTCCGCTAAAAGCCTAGCTTTATACGTTGGTATGTTGCCATCCATGTATGTCTTCCTTGAAGACTCATATAGTACCAATAGGCACAATGCCTAGCGGTACATCAACTAGTATCCAAACTTGTTGATTTACATGGAATCCATTTCGGATATCATGGCACTTTGCCATAATTGGGAGTCGATACCTTGTATCACTTCCTCATACGTAGTCAGTTGGTATACCTCAAAAAGATTGACATCTTTATGAGGTGAGATCAGAAACCCATACCCCAGGTGGTTTTCTGACTCTCTCCGACATACACGGTTCTTGTGTATTCGAAGATTACTGGTATAGTTTCATCCTTGATGAACTATATGTGTTCCATTAGGATTCGGTGCCTGGAACAGTATTACTTTGATTTTCATCGAGTTATACTATCCTCCCACTTAACACTGAATATAGGCATTCCTCTTAGGAAACCCGCATGGTGAGCAACAATTACATTGTTCTCTTGTGAGTTGTATAAGTACTATACTTTGGTATCCCTAGGATAACCTACAATTGCACTTATCCGATTTGGGTTTTAGTTTGGTATCATCCAAACATATGCCCAGCATTCCCAAATTATCAGGAATATGAAAACCTAGTTTCTTTCCTGTTCATATCTAATATGAAGTCTGTCAAACAGAATTTTATGGAACCTTATTCAAAATAAGTTATGCACTGTTAATGCTTATCCGTTGAAGGAAATAGTAGCTCAGAGCGACTCATGATTAACCTTATCATGTCCAACAAAATTCGGTTTATCCTTTCGGACACACCGTCAAACTGACGTGTTCCGGGAGGAGTCCTCATTGAAAGAATACTATACTCTTTCAAGTATTTTAGAAACTTATTGCTTAAGTATTTTCCATTACGGTCTTACCGTGACGGTATAATACTTTAGCCGATCTGTTTGTCTACTTCGTGTCGAAAACTCTAAAAGTTTCTGATTTGTGTTCCTAAAAAGAAACACATAACCATAACGCGATGCCACATCCGTAAAGGTCACGAAATATTCATATCCACCTCTAGCCTAGCTAGACATGGGCCCACTTGCTTCACTATGAATCAGGGCTAACAGATCGGTGGCATTTCCACTTTTACCAAGTAAAGGTGTTTTAGGCACTTTGCCCAATAAACTAGATTCGTATACTTTATTTGAATGGAATCAAATCAGTCCGAGTACCCACTCTTCAAAAGTGTTGATAAACGAGTCTTGTTTAATTGTGTCCCAGACAGCAATGCCACAAATTAGTTTCTTCTGATCAAATCAGTTTGAGCTATTTGTTTGTCATGTTATATGTTTGAGATATATTTATATTCAAAATATAAATGTTGTTATTCACATCTAATGTGTTTATCTCAATATCATCTTTATATAATAAAACACTTTAGTGTTCTAGAATATAAAGGTTCACCCGCAGCGGGTCATACACTGATATAGGGATAATGTCTCTAGTCAAACTAATTACATTATAACAGTTTCCAAATTTAGGTACACACCCGAAGGTAGTTCATAAACTTAGGTATCTATGGTTAAAATAGCGACTTTCATCCCGTTTCCAATTCGCTGATAAATCTCAATTGATGTCAATATCCTGCTCATAGCAGATTATGAACATCAATATGTATATATTTTATGTACCACACTTAGTATTTAAAATCCAATTTTAATACTAGTAATGAACATAATGTTGACAAACATATTTGAAGTCAGAGCCTTGCCCATTCTTCAATTCCTTCATGTCTGCTTTGTCCAAACGCCAGTCACGCTTCTGCGATCCCGTTTGCCACAATTAAGGCAGATATTTTGGGATATGTCATTTATCTTCCCAAAAGATTATAATGATTTTGCCTTTGCCATTTTCACATTCCACTAGCCTTTAGCCAAGCCTCGGGTTTCTATAATATCGAAGTAAGGTGTGCCTTGCGCTACTTGCCTTATTGCAAACTTTCACTTTGTCTCCTTGAGATTATCCATTAACTCTCCAAGGGTTATTTATGACAATTTAATACTTCTAAGATCTAAAAATAGATTCTTGAAGATCCTTCAATTTCTATATCATACTTTAATGATCTAATCCTTAGTTCTGATAAAGAAATTAGGAGTCTATTGACAAGTTTAATGGATTAAGCACTAAAGTTATCATCACATAAATCTTCCAAAGATTATGCTCTACTATTTGCTTAATTCCGGGCTTAGGCCTAATATGTTATTTTATCAAATAAAGTAACTTATTAGTTTCCAGGACTATCCTGAAATTTTATTCCCAATTTGAAAAATTAAACCATTTAAATACATTTTCCTTAGGATCATGTTTTAAATGTCAATCTTTCAATTTTATCTTGATTCTAATAGTCCAACTATTTAATCAACGATCTAGGTACTATTTATTATAATGATTATTATCGTCCAACTATTTAATCAACTATAATTTATTAAATCAAATATATTGATTATTATAATCCAATTATATAATCAAATATAAATGAATAGTTTGAATACAGTCCAACTGTTTATTAAAACAACAATTTAAATATTAGTCCAACTAACATTTAAATTTATTTGATGAATGATATTTGTTTTGAGCGCGTATGGCAAGTAATTAACAGTTGTATTGCAAATTCAATTCTTGCCTCCCACTATTTTTCGGCGAGCCTCTAACCCTCTGTCGAGTACTCGGAAAACCGTGTTTCCTAGTGGGCTAGGATCCCGTTAAATATCGCACAATCTTGACTTTGGCCAACAAATTGTATGATAATTAACTAGGTAGATCTCTAAGATCAATTGGATCCAATCCAATTCCTAGATCCAGTAGGGGGACATCCAAGTCCGAAACATATATCTTATATATGCCAATATATCCAATATATTACCTAACCTTTTTCCTCTGAATCAACTAAGCCTTGGCTTTGGCACCACAAACTTAGTGATCCCAGTCAAGCGTGACCCATTGACCATGGAAAGCTTCTTAATCAATGTCGATGGACAAGAAGTGGTCTTGACATTGGCCAACAAACCACATCTTGGATAAGACACCAATATGGAACAAAGCTCTCATGATTCAAACACATCCTCGACGGACAAAGGCCTTGAATTTGGCCAACAAGCCAATGCCAGTCTCGGATCTTGAGTGAGAATCACTCAATGGAAGGAAAAACGCTTAATATTTTGCGAGGGTTTTTTGAGTGCAAATTGGAAACCAATTTATTATCTTTGTTAAGGTCTCATCATCATACACCCTTAAACAGGCATTCTAAACACATAATAAAGCGCGTATAAATAAATAATAATGATATGCGGATGGATACTTTACACATTGATCCTAGATCAAATCTCTCTCTTTCCTCTCTCCCGGTAGCACATGTATTACTTCTACCCGTTACACTACACTTCTAAAGAAACCTCATTTACATTGAGGGGAATAAGTGAGAAGAGAATACAAAGAATAAGGAGGTAATAAGGCTGGACACGCAGGTCTAATTAATAAATTCCAATTTATTACAACAATTTCTAAAATTGCCCCACCCATCTAATATCCATCCGATATACATTATTCATGCATCGCAACCATGTATTCACACAAACATGTTATCAATCAATCTAATCAAATTAATTAATCTGATAATTAGTGATCATCCAATGTTCAAACAACGATTTGATTTTGCTCGAGTCAAACTCGTTTTGCAAATAAGTACTCAAAGTACAAATTCTCGAATTAAATTAAACTACAAAATTAAATCTAATTCAATTTGTATTTAATATTAATTCTCTATTTAATTCCAAATTAAATATTACACTTTATTAATAAACCTTTTACGACTTAAATTCCAAATTTAATCGTTACGGGTCTCAAAGCCCGATTAATATCCAATATTAATTTAATTAAAGTCCAATGGGCTTTTAATTAATTTCTTAAGGCGTGGACTTTTGGTCAACTCGGGTCAAACCCAATAACCAAAGTCCAATCCGGGAGTTATCCCATAAGCCCAGAAATCAATTTAGGCCCATTAGGCCCAATTAAACTTTAAAGGTCCATTAGTCGCATTTGGGCTTTATGGAAGCGGTTTTGGGCCCAATTGGATCCAACCAATTTTGCCTAAACCCAACTTAGTACAACCAAGCCCAATAAGCCCAATTACAACACTTAAGCCCAATTTCCAAAATTAGTCCAATTTAATTAAATTACAAAAACCCTATTTCACAATTTAACTACATAAAGTGTATAACACAATTAATTACCCAAATCAATATTTCCAAACACAAATTTGTCTAATTAATCATGCTCTTTTACAACAAAACATGTCCAACACATTTCATCAAAAATCAAACCCAATATACATGCTATATGTCTCGGCTTTGTGGGAATTATTTTGTCCAATTTGAATTCAATCGAATTAAATCCAATTCAACATAAATCAATATTCCCAACACAATTCTAACTCATCCAATGAATTAAAAAATCAAAATCCAAGACATTTCAGGCAAGTCTAACTCTCGGCCAAGCCATGATAATTTGGGGAAAATTGTTCCAAATCAATTTTCTTGAAATTGATCAAATCAAACTTCAATTAAAACACATTTAAGCATATTCATTCATCCAATTTCATAAATTCATGAAAATTGAGAGGAGAAAAAGTGAAAGAGTGTTAGGTTAATTGATTTCAAAAACCAATTAAAACATATACCAAATGTTTGTGTAAAGCTTTCAAAAAGTCAACATAAAATTTGGCTCCAAGAATATAATAACATTATATGTCATTCAAGCTTTCAAAAAGCTTTCCAACCACTCACATCAAGTCACATCACTCAATCAATAAAGTGACAAGTTGTCACATCACTCAAAGTGACTAATGATTTGACGCTTGATGCGACTAATGATTTGACGCTTGATTTGACTTACGTGCCGCAATCGAATTCGAAATGTGAATGCGCTCGCAAACAATCTCGGGCTCGGGTTCGATAATTCCAAATTAATGAATTTTCCGTTGCGACGTAATTAAATGATTATGCCTAGCGAAATCACTATTCACGTCGCTAACGAATTAATTCTAAATTAACTCGTTCGCCCGAATTAAAATCTAATTTTAATTCCGCGTCGAAATCCAATTTCGTTTAATATATCGAATATATTAATTTTATCGATTAATTCCAAATTAATCGTTTTCTCTCTCTTTAAATTAAATTTTATCCCAGATAAAATATCTCTGTAATTAATCCCAGATTAATTTTCTCTCTCATCTAATTAATCCCAGATTAATTAAAAGTGTGAGTCATACGTCATCGATGAATCTTTGGGAAGCGACCCATGAGATCCCCGGATATGTTGGCAGTAAATACGGTCGTCGGACTATCCGAACATGTAAGTACCTAGTACTACGTTTATACCGATTTACAAGACAAGGTTGGCTTCTAGCAAAACGCATTGCCTACCCAATTCTTCAGAAATATCCTTACAGGAATATAAGGATCTATATCAGGCGTAGTATACGTAGTATTGCGTATTTCGATCCACTATCTGATGATCACATGCAAGGCCTGGGGCTGGTACAGTGTCTGCCCTGTACGAAGCATATATCGGATGACGAACAACTAGTCTCTTTATTATCGGATAATCATGATCAAGTTATATTATCCCGATGGTTGCAACCCTTTAGAGCACCAGTTATGTATCCTTACGCGATCATCATCTCCATATGACTGGAGTGATACTTCCGTCTTGACATCACACCCAACACACTACGATTCTCAATATACCCAACAGAGGCGTACACAGAACCTGTTAAAGCCCTGGACGACCAAAACCAAAGTATATTGATTGTCGCAAGTATTAGCAGTGCAAGTCTCAGGTTAAGACCAAATACACCTACCCTGATTTCGGACTTCCATAGACATATAGTCATACTACCAATGGAATTCTGAGGGGGTCTATCCAGAGCGAAGTTGTTTCCCGTACCATCGGTAAAACACAACCTCCTATTACACTTGCATTAGTATCATATACCCAAATATATGAGAACTTTGTCGTTTGTGCCCTCACAACGCGAACAAGTGTAATACTAGTCTTTTACGTATTTATCGATGTCCAATCTCGATAATACTCTGACTAGGGATATTTAATGATTTATCCTTCGTGGATTGATACTGTCTCATATCACTCTTAATCCAGGAAAAAATCATAAGGACCTTATATCATTTATACATCTTGGTGATCTAATCACAAATGATAAGAGAGCAATCTCCTTTGTCACATAGTTAATTTGTACAACAACACCATGATCTGTACAAATAGTGACGCTATGGGTCATAATTGTCCAACAGTTTCAGTCTAACCTAGGATTAGATCATTGGGTGGTTGCGAAACATATTCTCAAGTATCTTAAGAGAACGATAAATTATATGCTTGTATATTCTGGTGAGGATATGATCCTAATGGGATATACAGACTTTGATTTTCAAACGGGTGTCGATTATAGGAAATCAACTTATGGATCAGTGTTCACCTTAGGTGGTGGGGCCATTGTGTGGAGGAGCATAAATCAATATTGTATTACCGACTCCACCATGGAGGCTGAGTATATAGCAGCTTGCGAAGTAGTTGAGGAAACAGTCTTGCTCCAGAAGTTCTTGAGAGATCTGGAAGTTGTTCCAGATATGGATGAGCCACCACACTTTATTATGATAATAATGGTGCAGTGGCGAATTCCAAATAACCAAGAAGCTACAAGAATGGAAAGCATATAGAGAGAAAATATAATCTCATCTAGGTCATAGTGTAGAGAGAAGACGTTTCAATCATGAAGATTACATCCGCAGAGAACCTTACTGATCCGTTTACAAAGAAATTGTCTGCTAAAGTTTTTGAAGGTCACCTAGATGGTCTAGGATTACGTGATATGTCACATTTGCTCTAGTGCAAGTATGAGATTGTTGGGATATATGATCTAGAGCTTCATGTCATGTCAACGAAATTATATTTTATGAAATAAAAATATGCATTATTATTCATTTATCAAAGTGTTTTTTAATATTACATATTATAAATTATCTTGTTTACCCTTGATTACTCATGTGCCTTCAAACTTCGTGTATGAGTGTCATACATAAGAGGATTTGTGTATGAAGTTAGTAATCTAAAATAGTCCATAGAGAGAAAACAAAGTGCGTACTTTATTTGCGGTTTATCTATAGTTGCTGTCCACTCTATAATTGTTTGGCAACCTTGATCCGGGATCGTCCATATGGTGACATGAGAAAGAAAGCATCTTATATGATGTGATCATATAGGACTGGACCGAGATAGAAATGAGTTTCTTATGATTTTCGTTAAATAAAGAAATTCATTTTTAATCTACTAGATGGTCATATGGATTAATCTGAATCCCGAGTGTACTATGAACTCTTGCATGGCAGGCTATGTCCTTTGATTTATAAAGGTGAGGTAGGTGTAGAAATCCCGACCAATATCTACGTATTTTGGGGAAATGGTTTGGTGAGTATCTGGGATATTATACATAGATATGGAGATCACTCATTATTGCGAGTTGTAGATGAGTGTCTTCTTAAGGGTTGATTCGGTACTTAAATTATTAGAGGGCTATAACGGACATTATTGTTGGAAATCTAATAACCATGTCCCAAGATCAAAAACCAAGCAAGATATACTTAAGAATGAATTAGATTGAAGTAATGGCGGAAACAATACTCACAAAAACCAAATGTGGATGCAATGGATGAAGCAAAATTACTCCTTTGTGCAGTGAAGAATTCGCCCAACCAGTGAAGAGAAGCTCCAAGCTTGAATTTGATCCTTCCAAGCTCTAAGATGAGTTTCCCATATCACCTTGTATGATCCCTTGATGTTGCTAGCCAAACTTATGTATTAAAGTTCCAAACTTGTACACTTTCTTCACAAAGTTCTTAAGAAAATGGAAGAAGAAGGAGAGCCAAAACTGTTCACTGTTTCGGTCAAGAGAGGGAGAGAGCAAGATCTGATTTTGTGTTTCAAAAATCAATTTTATTTATGCCATAATTATATTAAATAATAATATAAATATAACACAAGCCATGCAAAGACTTAGAGTGTCTAACACTCAATTTCCATGCATTACCCTTGAGTGCTTTGTACACTATCTTCATGCATTGCATCTTGATTAAAAAATACAAATAATGACAAGTGTCATTGTGGGCCCCACACGTTTCCTTATGAAAGTGGGCCCACGTGCACTCACGCGTTCGGGTTCGATATTTCCAAAATATCGAGCTTACGTCGCGACGTTAATTAAATCGAATTTAATAAATAATTGCGCCTAGCGAAATTATTATTTACGTCGCTAACGAATTAATTCTAAATTAATTCGTTTGCCCGAATTAAAATCTAATTTTAATTTCGCGTCGAAATCGAATTCCGTTTATTATATCGAATATAATAATTTTACGATTAATTCTAAATTAATCGTTCTCTCTCTTTATACAGTACTTTATCCAAGATAAAGTCTCTCCGTAATTAATCCAAGATTAATCGAGTTTGAATCATACGTCATCGGTGAATCTTCGGGAAGCGACCCAAGAGACCTCTAGATATGTTGGCAGTAAATCCGGTTGTCGAACTATCCGAACACGTACGTACCAAGTACTACGTTTTTACCGATTCACAAGACAAGGTTAGCCTCTAGCAAAACGCCATGCCTACCCAATTCTCTAGAAATATTCTTACTGGAATATTAGATCTATAACAGGCGTAGTATACCGTAGTATAGTGTATATCGAACCAGTATCGGATGATCACATCCTAGGGCTGGGGCTGGATAAGTGTCTGCCCCGTCCGAAACACATATCGGATGTCAAGCAACCAGTCTCTTTGAATCGGATAATCCTGACCTAGTCATATTATCCCGATGGTTGCAACCATTATAGAGTACTAGTTCTGAATCCCTCGCGATCATCATCTCCATATGTCTGAAGTGATACTTCCATCTTGACATCACATCCAATACACTACGATTCTCGATAAACCCAGAAGAGATGTACACAGAACCCGTTAAAGCCCTGGACCATCAAAACTAAAGTTTACCGATCGTCGTAAGTACTAGCGATGCAAGTCTTAGGTTAAGATCATATGCACCTACCCTGAAGCGGATTCCCATAGACACGCAGACATACTACCAATGGGATTCCGCGGGGTCTATCCAGAGCGAAGATGTTTTCCGTACCATCGGTAAAACACAACCTCCTACCGCACTTGCATAAGTATCCTATACTTAAATATATGAGAACTATGCCGTTGTGCCCTCACAACATGCACGAGTGCAGTACTAGTCTATTCCGCATTATCGATGTCCAGTCTCGATAATACTACGACTAGGGATATTTAATGATTAAACCTTTATGGATTGATACTGTCTCATATCATCTCAATCCGGAACTAATCATAGGGACTTTTACCATTTATATTTCTAAGTAAATAAATTACAAAACGGTAAAAGGCAATTTCATTACTACATAGTTAATTTTGTACAATAATACAATATCATTTACAAAATAGTGACGCTATGGGTCATTACTGTCTAACAATCTCCCACTTGGCCTATAGCCAGTCACTCAAGCATCTAATACCTGAACTATGTACATGTCGCTCAAATGTTTCCCGAGGAATAGCTTTCGTCAGCGGATCTGCAATATTATCCTCTGATGCGATCTTCTCGATCTTCACATCGCCACGATGTATGATCTCTCGAATCAGATGGAATCGTCGAAGAACATGTTTGGATCGTTGATGAGACCTTGGTTCCTTAGCCTGTGCTATAGCCCCGCTATTGTCACAATACAATGGAACGGGCTCAACTGCTAACGGAACTACTCCTAATCCAATTAGGAATTTACGGATCCAAACTGCCTCTTTTGCTGCTTCAGCTGCTGCAATGTACTCCGCTTCAGTTGTTGAATCGGCAACAGTATCTTGCTTGGAAGATTTCCAGCTCACTGCTCCGTTATTCAAGCAAAATATGTACCCGGTTTGCGACTTAAAGTCGTCTCTGTCGGTTTGGAAACTTGCATCGGTATACCCAGATACCTCAAGTTCTCCATCTCCATAGATTAAGAAAACATCCTTAGTTCTCTTAAGATACCTAAGGATACTCTTAACCGCCATCCAATGATCCTGTCCTGGATCGGCCTGATATCGACTACACATGCTCAAAGCATATGACACATCAGGTCGTGTACATATCATGGCATACATGATCGATCCGACTGCCGAGGCGAACGGAGTCCGACTCATGTTGTCTCTCTCATCTTGTGTTTTTGGACACAAGTCCCTAGATAGATAGACGCCATGTGATGTTGGCAACAGTCCCCTCTTGGACTGATCCATGTTGAATCTCTTCAACACTTTATCAATATATGTACTCTGAGAGAGTCCAAGTAGCTTTCTAGATCTATCCCGGTAGATCTTTATTCCTAGAATAAAAGCTGCTTCTCCCAGATCTTTCATGGAGAATTTCAATGAAAGCCAAGCTTTCACCGACGTTAACATGGGAATGTCATTGCCTATAAGCAATACATCGTCAACATAAAGGACAATAAAAGTCAGTGCACTCCCACTAACCTTCTTATACACACAAGGATCATCTACGTTTTGAATGAAATCATATTCTTTTATGACCTCATCAAAACGTTGGTTCCATGACCTCGATGCTTGCTTCAGTCCATAAATGGACCGATTTAACTTACAAACCTTGTTTGCAAGTCTTGGTGCGATAAAACCGTCAGGTTGTTGCATATAAACATCCTCCAACAGGTTTCCGTTAAGGAAAGCGGTTTTAACGTCCATCTGCCATATTTCGTAATCGTAATATGCAGCTATTGCAAGCATTATCCGAATGGATTTAATCATGGCAACGGGTGAGAAAGTTTCGTCATAATCAACTCCAAGTTGTTGACGATACCCCTTCGCTACAAGCCTAGCTTTGTACGTTTGAACGTTGCCATCCATGTCTGTCTTCTTCTTGAAGACCCATTTGCATCCAATAGGCTTTACGCCTTCTGGTGCATCAACTAGTGTCCAAACTTGGTTGGTATACATGGAATCCATTTCGGCCTTCATGGCCTCTTGCCATAAAGTGGATTCGATACCCCGTATCGCTTCCTCATACGTAGCCGGTTCAGTATCCTCAATAAGATTAATATCTACATGAGGTGAGATCAGGATTCCATACCTCTCAGGTATTACCCTGACTCTCTCCGACTTACGTAACCCTTGTGTAATTGAAGATTGTGGTTCAGTCTCATCCTGGATGGACTGTTCATGTTCCGTTCTAGATTCTATGCCAGGAACAGTATCACTACGACTTTCATCGAGTTCTACTTTCCTCCCACTAACCACTGCATTTAGGAATTCCTTCTCAAGGAAAACTGCATGTAGAGCAACAAATACTTTGTTCTCTTTTGGGTTATAGAAGTAATATCCTTTGGTTTCTTTAGGATATCCAACAAATAGGCATTTATCTGATTTGGGTTCAAGTTTGGTACCTTCCAAACGTTTGACGTATGCCCAGCAACCCCAAATCTTCAGGAATGAGAAACCTGGTTTCTTTCCTGTCCATATCTCATACGGAGTCTGTTCAACAGACTTTGACGGAACCCTATTCAAAATAAGAATTGCACTTTCTAATGCATGTCCCCAGAAGGATATAGGTAGCTCAGTGCGACTCATCATCGACCTTATCATGTAGCAAGGTACGGTTTCTCCGTTCAGACACACCATTTAATTGTGGTGTTCCAGGAGGAGTCCATTGTGAAAGAATACCATATTCTTTCAAGTAATCTTGAAACTCATTACTTAAGTATTCGCCACCACGGTCCGACCGTAATGTCTTAATACTCTTGCCTGTTTGTTTTTCAACTTCGTGTCGAAACTCTTTGAATTTCTCAAAAGTTTCCGACTTGTGCATCATTAGATACACATAACCATAACGAGATGCATCATCCGTAAAGGTTATGAAGTATCGATATCCACCTCTAGCCTGGCTAGACATGGGCCCACAAACGTCACTATGAACGAGGGCTAACAGTTCAGTGGCACGTTCACCTTTACCACTAAAAGGTGATTTAGGCATTTTGCCTAATAAACAAGATTCGCAGACGTCATATGAATTTGGATCAAATCCGTCCAAGTACCCACTCTTCGAAAGTGTGGATATGCGAGTCTTGTTGATGTGTCCCAGACGACAATGCCACAAATAAGTTTCTTCTTTTGGATTACTCATTTTGAGCCTTTTGTTTGTTATTTTACATATTGGAGATTCATTTATATTCAAAATATAAAGACCATTATTTGCATCAGCACTGCAAATTTCTGCATCATTCATATATAAATAACACCTGGTGTTTTTAAATACAAAAGTGTACCCACACTGGGTTAACAAAGATACAGAAATAATATTCTTAGTTAAACTAGGAACATAATAACAGTTCAAAAGTTTAAGTACGTGCCCCGAGGGCAGTTCCAAAACAAAAGTGCCTACGGCCAAAACAGCAACAGAAGTTCCATTTCCAACTCGTAGATCAATCTCCCCCGAAGCCAGTCTCCTGCTATCATGCAGATCCTGCACATCAGTACAAATATGAGAACCACAGCCAGAATCAAAAATCCAATTTTTATTAAGACTTGAAGTAGTCATATTTATCTCAATAACAAACATACCTGAGGCCGGTGCCTTGCCCGCCTGTATGTCCTCCTTATGTCCCTTGTTCATGCGGCAGTCATGTTGGACAAAATGACCCATAGCGTCACTATTTGCACAGATCATTGTGTTGTTGTAGCAAATTAACTATGTAACAAGGAAATTGCACTCTCGTCATTTGTGATTAGATCACCTTAGATATATAAATGAAGAGAGGTCCCTATGATTAGTTCCTGGATTGAGATGATATGAGACAGTATCAGTCCACGAAGGATTAATCATTAAATATCCCTAGCCGTAGTATTATCGAGACTGGACATCGATAATGCGGAATAGGCTAGTATTGCACTTGTGCGCGTTGTGAGGGCACAACGGCATAGTTCTCATATATATAAGTATTGGATACTTATGCAAGTGCGATAGGAGGTGTTTCACCGATGGTACGGGAAACAGCTTCGCTCTGGATAGACCCTTCGGAATCCCATTGGTATTATGACTAGGTGTCTATGGGAGGCCGAAATCAAGGTAGGTGTGTATAGTCTTAACCTGAGACTTACATCGCTAATACTTACGACAATCGGTAAACTTTGGTTTTGGTGGTTGGGGATCTTAACTGGTTCTGTGTTCACCACTTCTGGGTTTATCAGAGAGTCGTAGTGTATTGGATGTGATGTCGAGACGGAAGTATCACTCCAGTCATAATGGAGATGATGTCACGCAGGATACGGTATTAGTGCTCTTTTAGTGATGCGCATACAATCGGGATATTATGACCAGGTCATGAATATCCGATTATAGAGACTAGTTACCAGACATCCGATATGTGTTTCGGACGGGGCAGACACTTATCCAGCCCAAGCCCTAGCACGTGACCATCCGATACTGGGCCGATATGCACAATACATTTGTATACTACGCTTGATACAGATCTAGATATTCTTTGATGAATATGTCCGGAGAACCTGGGAAAAGACTTGGTGCTTTGCTAGGAGTCGACCTTGTCTCGTAAATCGGTAGAACGTAGTACTTGGTACGTACGTGATTCGGATACTCCGACGACCGTATTTACTGCCAGATTATCCGGGGATCTCATGGGTCGCTTCCCGATAATCCACCAATGACGCACAACTCGCACTCTTGAATAATCTGGGATTATAATAGAAGAGAGAGAAAATTAATCTAGGATTAATAACGGAGATATTTTATCTGGGATAAAATATCGTCTAGAGAGAGATAACGATTAATTTGGAATTAATCGTAATTAAATTAATATTCGATATATTATACGAAATTAGATTTCGACGCGTAATTAAAATTAGATTTTAATTCGGGCAAACGAGTTAGTTTGGAATTAATTCGTTAGCGACGTCAAATTATTCGATTGAATTAACGTCGCGACGTAAGCTCGGTATTTCGGAAATATCGAACCCGAACGCGTGAGTGCACGTGGGCCCACTTTCATTTGGAAACGTGTGGGGCCCACATGACACATGTCATTCTAATGCTTTGCATGTAGATAGTGTACAATGCACTCAATGTCATTGCATGGAGTTTGAGTGTTTGACACTCTAAGCCATTGCATGTGTTGTGTCATAAATTTATTATTAATTTAATAAATTATGGCATAAATATAAATTGATTTTTGGTAAATCATTTTATTAACTTAACACACATTTTTCTCTCAAATTCTCTCTACTCTCTCACGCCCAAGGGGCAAAACTCACTGTTTTTGGAAGCCAAAAACCGTGAGCAAGGGAAGCCAAGAGTTGGGTTTTCATGGTGAAAACCGCAAGTGCTAGCACACTACGAGTCTTGCGAAGGTGGTAGGGAGGTTCCCCCATGAGACGGGATCCATCCGACGAAGATTGGAGCTCCGTTTCTTCACCCAATTTTCTGTTTTGCAGGGCAGTGGACTGCTGCAGTGAGCTTGCATAGGCAGTGCGTTTTTGGGCTTGAATCGTCTCCAAATCGACTCAACCGATCAATGTGAGTATTCCGCTACCTCCGTTGATGTGTTCACACATAATTTCATGTCTTGTTTGACCTTGGGACCTTATAGAAAACCAACAATGGCATCATGAGCTAAAGTTGCAAGCATGAAATTTGTAGGGCTTAAAAATTTGGGTAAATGTTTGTTGAGCATGATTTGAATGAATTGATTGTTTGAGTATGCTTATAACATGTTTAAATTCATTTTGGTTGGACTAATTTGATGAAAAAATGATTGGAATTATTTTCCCAAAATTATATGCCTTGGCCGAATACAATATTGATTTTGAATCATTGGAATTTTGTTGATTTTAATTCATTGGATGAGTTAAAATCATGTAGGATGATGTTAATTTAATGTCAATTGGATTGTACTTTGAATTGAACATAAACCCCTAAATCTATATGTTGGCCGAATGGTATATGCCCTTAATGTCTTGGTGTTTTTTGGTTTTGTGACATTGGATGTGTGTGAAATCAAATCGGAGGGTGATTTAATGTCGATTGTAGGTTCGATTGGATCGAAACCGAATCGGACACAAAATCCCTCCTTGGCCGAGACTTAGCAAGCATGTAATTGGTTTGATTTTTCATTATGTATGTTTG